>KV731281.1:0-15449 GCA_000500225.2 Phytophthora pinifolia
CCGCGCGTCAAATCGAAGTAAGTTATTTTCAAATCTCATAAAATACAACATGGGCAATACCTGAACGAAAACGTGGTCATTACACGGATTATAATACATGGGCAGCATAATTTTCCGTATAATAATTGATTATTGGCGAGCTCTATATTGCAATGCTCATTATTGCTTATTGTGTGAGCCGAGAAATGAGAATGCGCTGGCATCGAGAATTCTGGGTGTACGCTGGGGAACATGGCATGATGAAGCGGCAGAATTTGCACGAGCGCAGGCGGTTCAGAGCCAGCCTGGAGACAATACAGCCGCCGGGAAGTGGTTGCGAAGCCGTGCAGGAAGGCCTCTACGTGACCGCAGGCTCTCCGAGCAGCCTGACGCTAGGCATATGTACTTCCACAACAACCCGGACAGCAGCTTCCCCCTGGACAGCAACCCCAACGGCTTCTGGGACGGTCGCAAAGATCGCAGCCGCTACCCCAGGATGAGCTTCGCGGATGTCGATCGCCCTCGGGTCCTGTCAAGCAGCGTAGATGAAGGTCAAGCTCCGGCACATGAGCAGTTTGATCCATCGATCCATGAGCAACTTCGTGACTTCTACAAGCAACGTAGTGAGCTGTTGAAGGCGGCATTCGACGCCGAAACAACGGCGCTGGCGCTCTCCACGAGAAGCAATGATATCCAACAAGCTGTTTCTCGCTCGGCAGCAGTGGTGGACATTTTGGGCGGACAAATTGCTGTGATGGTGCCTGCACACGTACGAGCTTCGGTTTTGGGCGTAATATCGGATGCGGTGATGATGCTGGAAAGCTCGGCGACACAGCTAGACCATCGCTTGCACTCTGACGATGAAGCAGATGACGCGCTTCGTCAAACGCAGATCCGAGTTGACGACGCCAATGCATCTTTTGAGGAGTTCGTAAGGGATCTCCTGGAAATGAACCCCGCGTTTGCAGTCATGTACAGCAGTAGAGAAAATTATCCGGCCAAGGTATCGAAGCATTTGACGAACTTGTGTTTTTTAGAGATGCGAGGTTGGATGAGCGATCACGCGAAATTGCGGGCCCGCACGCAACAACTCCGACGCGATTAGCGATGGTGGGAAAGGCATCTGCCAATACAGGAACGGAAGCAGCGTTGCCAAGACCATCAACCCAAACTTGTGATCAAGAACCACCAATCCATTCACACAAGCGCCGTCGATCTTCTCCCGCTACCCCTCAAAGCAATTTCACTGCAACTCCAGAACCTGATGGCGTGGTTGGAGAAGCAAACACCGGAGCCGTGTATTGGCTGACATTGGAGCACGACTGAGAGCCGGTGAATCTGCTGAAGCGATTGACTCAGGTGCTGCTGAATATTCAAGCAGTGGAGACGAAGAATGCAAAGAGTCTAGCAGTTCTGCTGATAGTGATTTCGAATTTCTCGATGCTGAAAAATCTGATCCTGAAATGCCGCATCGGTTTTTCAGAAAACGCCATCCAAAACATGATTCTCTTTTGGTATGGACGGATATCGAGACCAATCGACAAATACACGTCATGCCAACTGACTTGAACATTTTGCAGGCAGACGCTTCGCTGACGCAGACAGCGTTGGACTTTTTCATTTCTCGCGACATGACTCGAGAAAATCGACTAGTTCGGGTGTGCGCATCGGAATTGTATGTGTTGATGGAGACCGCTCGATTTACGCGAAAGCCTCGCATGCAGCAGCGACTGTGGGAAGAGTTGAGCGCGCTGTTCGACTGGTCGTTCCCCTATCTTCTCCTACCAGTCTCGACTGGAGCTCTCTGATTATCGAGAATTTCTTGCGCCCTTGACGGGGTCCTCTTTGCTGGTAAACAGCCGCAGGCTTCGCCAAGACTGCTCGCCTAGCCCGTGAAAGCTGGGCTCTTGAATCGGTGCAGGCATCATGAATGGATCTGCGTCATAGCTGACAACTCGCGGGGCCTCGGAAGGTGGCAGTGCTGCTCCAGCTGGTGATCGTCCACCGCAGAGCCGGCTGTCGGAGCCTCCGACCGCTGGGTCAGCTGAGCAGCAGATGTTGCAGTTGGCCAAGCTGGTCGTCGGCATTGGCCGAGCTCCTCCAGCACGTGTCGACACGCTCCTTGATACCAGTATATTATAGCATCTCGTTAGCTCGACTAGATACTTGCTTGGCTCAGCGATACTCGAGCCACCAAGCTGCTCTTCACTTCATCGAATATCTGAGCAGTGTTCTTGGAGACCCAGTTAAGGGTTTTCTTGTGTCTCCTACGGTGTTCGTCCACACACTGTACAACCCTTGGTGTTGCCACAGCATCCATAGCTCCAGTGGCCTCTTGTGCTTCGCGCGAAAGCTGCTGAACGAAATTGAGCACAGCTCGGCGACGATTGAAAAACCGTCTCTCATCAGCGTCACACCACTTTGTACCGTAGCGTTCTTCCAACTAATGCATCCATCCACACCAACACTCCATTCATCCTAGAGCTCCTTAACCGATTCCAAACCTCTGCGCATTTTGTACTGAGGCACCGCTGCTGGGATATCAGCGATCTCGGATGCTTCAGATGAATTCATAGCAGTAGGAGGAGTGGTCGCGGTGCTGCTCTCTGGGCTAGTAACAAACTTAACCTGCAGTATGGTCGTTTCTCCACGGAGCGGCTGAAGAGCGCGCAATATTTCGGCGCCGTTGCTTTCCATGGTACCAAGTCTTGAACTCACGTGATCAACAGACGCCTTTAGATCTTGATGTACACAATCCAACGTTGCTTTCAGAATGGGCATAGCCTTTTGAAGTCTCTGATCGGCCGGGTTCTCCATTGCATTGATTGAATTTCGTGCTTCCCGTTTGAACTGCACAAATTCGTCTGAAGAAAATATGCTGTGTTGCCACACTGGGTGATGCACCGTTATATCTTGCAAATATACTGCATCTTGAAGCACGACTTTGCGAAGATATTGGAGGAGTTCTAGAAATCCTCCTGCTGCAATTGACTGCTCAGCTTTTCTTTCACGTACAGTCTGCTGCCATATCTCAATCTGGGGGAAGATTTTTTTCTGCAACGAAAGCGGAGGGTCCACAGATGTGCGGGCAACGAAAAACCTCCCCCGGGAAGGCTCAAAACCAGCGAGCGTTCTCATAGCTTCTCGCGGTAATGACGTGATATAACACTTCTCCATAGCCTGGGTATTCCAAAGGCCTAAACGTCTGATTTAAGATTCACTAGCGCCATCAAGGTCGGCCATCCGTGATCCAGACCTACGTCTGACATGCGTCTTGGCCTTGCTGTGAATTCCAACATGTTTCAGTGCGGCTGTGATGGTCTCTCGGTGCACTTTGTACGATATCATTTTTGTTGGATCTTTCCCTGTTTTGAGGAGCTTCAACGGGTACCATAGCTTAGAGGATGTGAAATCTGGAAACGCTTCACCATCCACGTGCCAACGCCAAAACAAATACAACCCCAGTAACCCGTGAGGGCAGATCTCCACATTTTTGTTACGCATGCAAGCTCCGACCTCCATGCGACCCGCTTGATTCGGTTTGCCTTGGCGCATCACCATAACTATTGCTCGGCATGGGCTGTAGCCCTCATTCTCCAGAGTAATCGAATGCAAGTCGGCCAACTCCATCATTCTCGCTTACTCTCCTCTCATCAGCGCGTAGTGGCTCACAAGAAACGTCAGCAGATTGCGTAAGTTTGTGCCTCCCTCACGTGGAAGTCCCCAAAAGTATCTCGCGATCTGCTGGATTTGGTCTGTAGTCCATCCCGCAAAGTATCAGCTCCTCGGTCTTCGAAATTCTTTCGCTTTCGCTCGTCCTCCTCAAACTGAGTCAGCTTCAGCAGTGCTGTCACAGCAGCATCGCGGGGTGAAGGATAACTATTGACGCCAGCTTGAGCTTGTTGTTTCCACAGATCAGCTATGGCAGCAACGTAAAGATTGACAGATGAGCGTCCAATAGTCTCTTGCCTTCTTGTTTAGTCCTTCGAGCCCTTCTGTCGTTTCGGCCTACCAATGACACACTCTTCCAGGAAGAGATGCAGTTTTTCTCCCGTCACAGTGAACCGAGACAAGTCACGAAACACCCCCCCCCCTTGTTGGTGCACCACCGAAGGAACTCGTGCTGTCGCCTATCATACGATCGGGTTGTATTCTTGGGCCATAACTTTTTTGCTTTTGCGTACGTCCTGTGTAGAGACTCCTGCAGCTCCACGGATATTCGCGCTTCCTCTGACATGACTAGGCTTCTTGTTTTTGCTCGCTTCTGGCACTGCCAGAAATTAACTCACCAGTGGCCACCCCCCTACCCGCGATTTTTTTTCTATTACAGCACAGAAGACCACAGGTGTTGATAACCTGTTATTTTCCTCTCTGTATGTGTGATAACTGAATTTATGCACTCCTATGTCTGATCCACGAGCGGTCCCGGTCCTGACCCCGGTGATGATAATATCAATTATGAGCTATGCATGTGATACTGGGGTTTCAAAAGATCATCGGCTGACCAGCTCGATCGAGGGCCGACACAGCCAGATCGTAAGCAGCAGAGTCGCACGTGATCCTGATTCGTAGTTCTCCTTTCTTGCGCAGTGCTGCTTTCCCCATGTGGGGAAGTGGGTATCGATATCCGCCCTCGTTCGCCATGATGCACTGCATCACGCACTGCAGCGTGATGAAGATGTTGTCGAGTGTCGTGATACTGGTCTCATCAAATGCGTCGGTGACCGCGCGGATCAGGTTCTCAATACCACGCGTCTGTTGGCTGTAATGAATGGACTGGATCGAGGCAAATAAGCCAAGATCCAGTACATTCAAATCAGGCGAATTGGGGGCTGAAACAGGCGAATGTTCCAGCCGTCGGCAGTACCTGCAGCCACTACATCGGAATCGGAGGGCGGCACATGCGGCGTGGCATTGTCCTGCTCAATCAGAATCGTCCGGTCACGATCCTGAGCCGGCCACTTGGCCTTTATGGCCGGAATGACGTGGTCAACAATGTAGCGCTTGTAGAGTGGTCGGTCCAAAGCAGCAACATTCCTCGTTCAGACAGTGCCCTTCTTCCTGTGCACACTGTCTCGCTTGACGTATGTCTCCGTAACCCGATCTTCCCGTCAAACATATTTCCGGTGCTGTGGTCAAATCTACACTCATAAATGTTAGAGGTTATATAAATTACAAGTATATCAAGAGAAGAGGTTGTCTCGCCACCGCATCCAAAAACATAGTCTTCAGAATGAAGCGCTTGCTCTTGCGGTCACGCGGAGGCGGTTTCTCGCCGTCAAGCAGCAAATACGCTCGGTCGTCCTTGTCTTCATTGAACCTTTTTTCATCTACATGAACAACATCGAACCCGCCATCAAACTGCATCGTCGATTCGTCCAAATGGGCGAGTGCAAACTGGAGCCGGCCGATACGGTTGGCATCCGTTAGCGACGGCTTGATGCGGTCCTTGACGCGGTTGAGGACACCTTCACGCCGAAGAACGTCGACGAGGCGTCTGGACACGCCTGAGGCAGCGTCCAGCAGGCGCTGGTTCAAACGCTGCTGGATCGGGACAATGCGGATCTTGGCGATCAGTTGGTCGCGGTCGAGTGGCTTNCTTGCGGCCGACGGTTCCATTCATGTACGACGTGTGGTCTCCGCCCTCCACACCAGCAGCCTCCGACGTGACGTGGCGAGACCACACACGGCCAATCGACGTCGGGTGGCGGTACCACGGCCACTACGACGTCGACGGCAGCCCCGCGAGGAACCACAGAGCCGGCACTGGCTCGCAGGATACAATTGATGATCTCACGGCGTGTGACATTCTTGAGGCGTGGCTTGTCTGTACTCGGCGAGACATTTTGCACAATGACGGACTGTGAATGAGCTCCGAATGGCTCGAAGTTTGCTGGCGCGTCCATTCAATCTTTCACACCAACCGTTCCGGAGCAGCTTTTCGTGCGCAAAAAATACTGGCGGGAAGAACAGGTTCTCGCACGTCTTTTAAGCCAAGCAGCTGGTCCCATTTCCGAATTGTCAGCGGACGAGATATATTCGAATTTGAATGCGTTTATTTCGGGCCAGATGAAGTATTAAATTTTCGTCTACCTAGCGCAGATATTCATATCCAGTCTTGCTTCGCGATCGTTCATCCCGCCAATTCAGCATCGCTCGTCGGCTTAGCCCGTCGAGAAGTCGTCCAAAGGAGAATGACCACGACTTCGGTTCTAGGCGCAACCTAACTTCTCGTTGACACCAATACGCTCAATGTAACGGGACACCAAGTGAATGTGTGGTGAGGCGCATCCCATTGGACGAAAAGGTCCCGTCAGTACTAAGTACGGACCTACATAGTTACATATGCCTATTCGAGGTACGAGATACCCGTTATCCTCTGAGCCAACCATTGGTCAGTTGTTAGGTTTCACTATAGAACTCTTCTAGTGTGTTTTGCAGGCCAAACAGAGCCGTCCTATAAATATATTCAGTCTTAAACTTACCATCTATTTGGTTAACCGTCCCCTGAGACCAGGGACTAGTGAACAGTAGTTCACAGGAAGTATTGTAGACTTCCAGCACTTCCTCTGTACAATGTGATGTGTGCCCCGTCACACCTGGTAGCACTTGCAGTCAATCCACGCCTACGCGGGTAAATATGAACTACCTGAATCCTCTGTTGTCTCAAAGGTTAAGCCAAGATGAATCGAAGTGAGTTTTTTCACTTGAACGACCTCCAATGGGAGTCGGCTCAGAAAATGGGAGGCATCTTTGGAATGGATGCCTGGCGACCATACTGCTGGTATGCCGGACGTTGCAAGACTCGCGACTTGCGCTTTGTCTGTCGCATCGACGCCCAATGGTGATTCTTTCTCGCACTTATTCGGCATGCTGCTTGAGTTAGTTCTTTCCGCTGAGTAAAATCCCGAATGAGCTGTGTTTGGTCTGCCACGCGTCATCAAGTTGAAAAAACTTAGAGTTGCCATCACCCAAATCTGAGTGAGAACGTTTTTGATCGCATGATGTTGGCATCGAATCTATGCAAAATCAGTATGATCAGAGCGGTCCATCCAACCTTTATGCTGATCAAACACCTCTACAACGCCACACAGTGGCAAGACGGTCACGACAAGTAACAGAAGAAAACCATGATCCAGCATCCAGTTCAACTCATCGATACCATCGATGGTAAGCGCAAGTAAATACCATGGAGATGTACACAATGCGGACGTGACCGTGTGCTTCACAAACAAGACTACGCAACTTTATTAGAAACAATGAGATGACGAAGCCATAAGTGCCACATCCAAGCGCGTCGGCTTTGGACGACCAGCGAGACAATCCACTTCTTGCGGCGTTTCGTTGGCGAGGCCCAAGTGCCTTGGTCACTCGAGCAACAGCAAATGGTATGATGTGCCTCTTCTATCGATTTTTTATCATTGCGATAATCTTAGAGCAACACAACATCAATGGTAGGAATTTCAAAAATTTCAGTCCGATGACCCATACGAAGCGAACAAGTACCAACGCTTCTCGAGGTTGCCCCGAGCGATCCTATTTTTGTCGAAGCCTGGCGACGTCTTCTCCTTCAGCCCGTTCAAGCTCCGCTTGTACCGCGACTGCTGCCACACGAAGCTGCAGAGCATCACCAAAGTTACCACCTCTCCAGTTCGAAGGCTGAAACTGTACCTCTCTCCATGGAGTCGTCACACTTGAACATATTTTGCTGTCTCACATGAGTCAAAATAACACGCAATTTGCCACCGTCAATCGACCATCAGTACATGGCAGCACACTTCACTGCCGTGGATGCGTCCACTCCTCACCGCCAGCGCCGAAGAGTGTCCTCGCAGCAGCAAAGAAGCCGACACTATCAATCAACACCACACAATCCCCACTTCCAGTAGCCGCTGACTCGCCAGGCAGCAAATCCAAGGTCATCGACGCGCCAGATCTGGAGTAGTCGTCGGTTGATCGAAGCCTAGCAACCATCAGAACGTCGAGAAGACTTGTTTGCTGGTGGCTGGCAGCATCCCTCGACTTTTTCTCCACAAATGCGTAGATGAAATCGCTGGAACGTTCATCTCGTCTCGAGTTAAAACTGGTGCGCATCCTAGCATATTTTGAGCAGCTTCATGTAGAAGTCCTGGATGCTTACTGGGTACGGATGAGGTTGTTGAACTCTTCTTCCAGGACCGACGTACGGTATGTGCGAGGACGCGCCATGGCCGAGCGACATCATCGACGAAGATGAAGAGCGTTTGCGTTGACTTCCGCTTTTGCCTGTCGGACGCGGACTCAACCCTGTCGGTCGCAACTTGTCCAGGAACTGTAGCCCCAATAGATCCAAGTCGTCTTCTGAGTACATGGTTTCATCCTGGATTCTGCGGTCTTGGCTTGATTCTTCTTGTGGATTCAGCATCCGTCTTCACAGGAACCAGGTCATAACGCACGCCCATAGTCACCAGCTGCCATCCGATCAACTCCATAGCGAGAAAGCTCTGAAGCTCATTCGTCACGGAGCGTATGCGTTTGTCTGGAGCTTTAGACGCATGGACTTCATACCGCCTCGGGACGAGGTTCGAGAACTCGAAACCGGCCCCGTACAACAGTATCCGCGGGAAACGGGCTGGTCTCGGTGAGACTAGCCGACGGTACCGTGGTTAGTCCGAAGGTCAAGATTGACCTGGCTGTCAAGTTGAGGACCGAGTCGTTCATCGTCCTCGATATGGACAAATACGACTTGATCCTAGGCATGTCGTGGCTTGAAAAGCACGAACCTGGGATCGATCGGCGTGGTAAAGTTATCGGGGCGAGTAAGGCTCCGGTCTCTGACAGAGCTTTGGTGAATCATGTTCCCACCTCTGCCAGACGACATGGCCCCCGTAAGGGTGCGTTATATTGCATGTGAAAAGAGAACATGGTGGATGAATTACGACGTGGAATTGAGAGACTGAATGCACTCTAAGCTGCAAAACTACTTTAAGACGACAAGGTTACTTCGAAGCAGCAGAGAAGAGAAGGCGAATCCGCGGAGGACTCACACCGTCGAAGAAATCGCGATGTTGGCCAGAACAGACAGGTCAGAAGAGGAGTCGTTAGGCGCAGATGCCTCAGACGACTCATCTCCGTCATCAGCCGACTCGGAGTCATCACGGTCCTGGAGACACCGCTGGGCCCACCGAGCACGCCACAAAGAGCGATCCAGCTGCGGATTCACCATGATATTGCCCCGTACCGCTTGCTCCGTGGTGTTCCGAGGAACAAACAAGGGCACCGACAGTTGCAGGGGGCGAAAGTGGTGTTGAATGGGTGCTCGGTGGGCACGCCAGCCCAACATTGCGCCATGGTTCACGGAGATCCAGAGCCGACACGGTCGGAATCACTTGAGATCCCACAGAGGTCACTGGGGCAGCGACTGTCGGAACACTGCAGTTGATGGCAACCCCAAACTCTGAGAGGTCTGCGAAGGCGGAGCAACTGACGGCGTAGCCACCCTGCCGGAACGCGAAGGCAGACGACGACTCGCCGAGGTTCCAGACGTAACAATCGGAGGTGTCTTCCGGATGGGTTGGCGACGACCCAGCACGAGGTCGTCCGAAGCCAACAAGTTCTCCAGAGCTGTCTTCGATCGGAGATTAGCGGTCGCCGAAGCAATGCGTGTCGGACGACCATCTCGGCGCGGAGGAGTCGCCAGCGAGAGTTCTGGAAGAGTCGCAGCGTCCTCAGAATCGTCGTCCTCATTCAGCAGGTCGACAACTGTAGTCAGCAACGCTGGGGTCGCTGGAGAAGAGACCGGAGAATGTGATGGTGACCCTGGAACGGGCGTAACAGGCAACGACGCGGTGGAGGCCGATGAATCCGAACCCGAGTTCGGCGACGTCGGAGAAATAGACGTCAGAGGTGTGGCTAGGGAGCTTGGAACTGCAGAGGAAATTGCAGGAGCCCCAGAAACTGTCTGTGAGACGACTGTAGCCCCGGCCGAAGTGCCATGGATGCGGAGGTTCACGGATGGACGACCCAGTCGCTTAGTCGCCGGCAGCCGAGACTTGGGGCAACCTGAACGAGAGACCGGAGTGGAGACCGCTGTCGACGAAGGTCGAACGAGACGCCGACGCTTGGTAGGAGACCGTACGGGACTCGAGGACGAGGAACTACTCCCCGAGCCATCTGCTAGCTCCTCCTCAAGACCAGAGCGCTTGGCAGAGGCTTGCGATGCAACGATGGGAGGCTGAGACGACGGCGGAACTACGGGAGCAGAGTCCTAAGCGAGACGATGGTTGAGAGCCGCTATCTGCTTGGGGTACGCAACTACGCCCTTCTTGAATTCCGAGCGCTCCATGCGGAGCTGCTGGGACGTGGTCGTGAGCAACGCATCCTTGGCGGCCAGGCGCACTTCAAGGCGAGCAACCGTTTCCACCGTCCCTGCCAACGACGCCTTGAGCGGGTCGAGCTCTGCGCAGAGCGGCATGCTCAGCCCGGAGACGACGCAGATCATCTTGGGCTTGGTTCCTCTCGGAAGACGCCTGGGTACAGAGACGTTCAGCCAACTCTCGCGCGAACATCTCTTGAGAAAGCGCAGGCTCTGCGTCCGCCAAGCTGTTCCAAAGATGATCGCACTCAGCGTACAGCCGATCAACCTCTTCATCGCGACCCGGATGGCCTAGAGGAGGATCGACTACAGCAGTAACGACCTCTCCGAGGTTTGTAGCCCGCTCCAGGCGCTCGTCGAGGTCTGGGTCGTAGCGGAGCGGCGGACGACGGGAGACGTCGACGATCAGGCGAGCAACATCCCCGAGAGCCACTCGAAGGTCTTCAGCGACTTGTCGAGAGCTCTGGTGAGCACGCTGCGGACAGAACTTGATCCAGCTCATCCATCCGGATGTACCGAGGAAAAGGCAAAGGGATGATGGCGTGGGTCGGAATTGGTAGCGAGTGACCACTCGGAGACGTGGCAGCAGGACCCAGCGTGGAAGCAGTCGAAGACACCTCAGCCGACGCCTGCAAAACCCCGCCGGACTCATCCGAGACGGAAGTTGGTATCGCAGGCGTCGGCGCACTCGACACCGAGACGACGGGAGCATCGATCGGTGGAGCTGAGGCGCTGGCCGTGGATGCTGCCAGCAGACGTCGTGCAGCCCAGCTTGCGATTGCAGAGGCGGAAGTTGACGACGCGGCGCAAGGCACAGAGGAAGCGTCCAAGCCAGGTGCCGACACGACCCCGACCGACAGAGGCAAGCTCGAGATCTCCCCGCGTGCAGAGGCAGAGGCGGAAGTTGACGTGTCCGAGACCCCCACAGTCTGTGGAGGGTTTACAGGTGGGATCCGCTGTGTGGAAGAGCTCTGCAGCAGCAGCAGAACGTCAGAGGTGAGCACGCCATGGTCAAGAGGAGACAAGGGAACAAGCCGAACAAGACTTACCGTAGGCGAGGTGTCAAGCGATCGGAGCGCAGCAGCACGTGAGCTGGTGAGGGCGGCGGACTCGCGAGCCATCGGAGACGGCCAAGACACCACGACACGCACCAGGCAAGTTGGATTGTGTCGCGGTGGGGGCAGTTGTGGTGTCGGGATTCAGCCGAGTTCTCAAGGCTCGTCGCAGAGGCAACGGGATCGGGCCTTTCAAGGAAACAAGTCGACGCCTCGGATTGGCCAAGAGATCAAGATCCCCGTTATAGTGTGAAGAGTGACACCCGTACTTAGGATAGGCAGAACGACCCCTCGGACGTACTTAGGCAGACAGGTCGAGATAGCTCAGGGATCGGTTTATACTTGGCCTCTGTATAGGAGGCAAAGGAGAGACCGGACGGCCAATAATAACAGTGTCCAACTACGCAAGAGTCAAGTCCGTCTACGGTAAGTCTAGCTAGCTAGCTGCAGAGCCTGGATACGCTTGGTTGCCAAGGAATGCCCACCAGAGGACTCGAAGTTCATTGACAGAGAGTTACCTACCTGGCGAGGCCAAGAAGAGAGTTGGCCGAGCGATTGAAGGGCAGAGTGGATTATACTCTGTATATTGTGTGAGGGAGTGCGTCAGACGCCTCCACGTTCTTACCGCCTCGGGTTTCCCTTGGCACCTCTGTGTAAGCTTGAGAAAGCCGGTACCCTCCACCTAAGGGACCACAGAGTCTAGCGCGAAAGCGCGAACCGCATCCTAGCCGTCTGCTCGTGGCTAGTGGTGCAGGTACCGGTTGGACCTACCACAACCGCGGTGCACAGAGAGTTGCAACCGACCCGGTGTAAGAGATCGTTCCTGAGCCTTCAGGGTTGATCCAACACTACTGACCTAGCGGGAAATTAGTTGTTGTTGTTGGGACTCGTACTGATAGGACGAGAATTTAGTTGTGCTCCGACACGACACAGGTGAACCAGCTGCGGCAAGGGCGGCAAACTCATCAGGATGGTTCAGCACCTCCACCAACGACGTCGCTGGTGACAGCGTGACGACAGCTTGCACAGGGATCTCGTACAAGTTGTCAAGCAAGGCGACGGATGGCGCCGACTGCGTGACGAGGGCTACTGCGATCGCGTGCAGCGGGCAAGACACGAAGTCGTCGTCCGGGAATAGTGACAACTCTTGTTCCTCGGACGTCTTCATGCGGATGAAACGGACGAAGAACACCCCGGCTGCGTCGACGGAGATGTTATGCTTGTGGACCAGCGACAGATCGGAAGCTCGTCCGAAAAGGTACCACAGCAAACACAGCAGCGCTGCGTCTTGGTAGTGACTAGAGGAACATGCATTCTTATACAAGTACAACAACATTTTTTTAAATCGCTTTTGGAGCATGGTGGAGCTTTGTTAACTACCTTCCCATCTCGCTTCATACAGAAGCTCTCGAGCGTCTTCCCCATGCTAAGCAATTTTGCCTCGACAATGTGGCGTTGAGCTGGGAAGAGCTCGAAGAGCCACATCTTGCTCTGCCTGTAGTACTGCATAGAGGTGTTCCGGGTAAGCGGCTTGCCGTTCTTACTCTCATGAAATGCAAGATACATACCAAACATATCTAATACACTTACCAGTGCCATCTTGTTCAATGCATTGCTTGACAAAGTCAAACTCCACCCTCCACATTTTCTGCTGTTACAAAGGCTTTGAAAGCCTTGATGGCAGTTACCTGAGCTCGCTTGGTGTTGCCAGGCTTGAACTCACTGAGGCCCATCCTGGTCGGATGCGTCGGATAGAATGCAAATATGCAAATGATATGCTCGTTACTGCAGCAATGTATGGAGACACACATATTTTTCGTGTCCCTCCGACCTGATACGTCGGAATGGCTGGCTTAGAGGACCTATCTAATCTGCCGCACTTTGATTGGCTGATAATTATCAATCGAATGGTTTTGATTGGGTTAAAATATATACCAATCGTTTATTGGTCGTTATTGAGTCTCCCTGTCATATAAAAAAAATAGGTATGGTCGGATAAGTGATCATATTCATCCATAGCCATTCTGAAGGCAGCAAGACGGCTATTGAGGTGCATGTAGAGCACCTCCGTCAAGTTGCTGACGGTCATGAGAGCCAAAAACGCTCTATGCCAACATTGACAAGTGTATCTTTGCGGCTGAGGAAATCAAGTCCCTTGGCTGCTTTGTCGACCGCGCAGGTGTACGCGCCGATCCGGAGAAGATCAAGGCCATATCGGCCTGGCCGACACCACGGTCCCCGAAGGACCTTCGCAAGCGGCTAGGCCTGGCGAGCTATCTAGTGCGGGCTACACCGAGAAGGCTAGGCCGCTGTCGGAACTCCTGAAGAAGCATGTCGACTGAACCAGCATTAGGATGCGTTTGACGCAATCAAGGAGGGCCTTCAACAAGCTCCCGTCCTGGCTTTGCCGGACGAGTCAAATGCATGCAGTATCGTCTGTGATGCCTCCGACTATGCAATAGGCTGTGCGCTTTTGCAAGTCGATGACGACGGACATGAAAGAGTGATCTCGTTTCAGTCCCGGCAGCTTAAGGCTGCCGAACGGAACTACCCCGTTCACGACAAGGAGCTCCTTACGCCCTTGTGAAATTCAGGGTGCACTTCCTGGGCGCCAAGTCCTTCGTGATCTACACGGATCACGCGTCCTTGCGGACTGCGGTCAATTCGCCGCATTTGTCGCAGCGAATGGCTCGCTGGCTGTCATTCTTCGCGGAGTACAACTTCCGCGTCGAGTACATGCCTGGCAAGCTCAATGTCTTGGCCGACGCCCTGTCGCGTCGACCTGCCTACAAGCTTGCCCACATCACGCGGGTCACCACGGACCTGTACGATCGCATTCGCGAGGCGTACAAGGAGGACGCCGGAATGGCGCCACTCCTGCGATACCTTACCGCGGGCAAGGATGCCAAGGCTGCGTGGCTGACAGAACGTCAGCGCTCGCAGCTACACCGCTACGAGAGCGATGACGGTCTGCTCTTCGACAGAGTAGACCCGTCCGATCCTCCTCGGGTTGTCGTACCGAACGACGAGGATCTGAAGTTTGATATACTTCATGAGGCGCACGACGTGCCCTCCGGCGGCCATCTCGGCCACGAGAAGACCTTCAACACGGTATGTCTCACCTTCTGGTGGCCACACATGTATAAGTGGGTGGCCAAGTACGTGCGTACTTGCGAGACCTGCCAGCGCGTGATCACGCTTCGGCTCCTTTGCAGAGCCTGCCGGTCCCAGCCGACTACTGAGTCTCGCCTTCATCTTTGGCCTCCCGGCCGATGCCAAGGGCAACACCGGAATTTTGGTGTTCGTGTGCCGCTTGAGCAAGATGGTGAATCTCGCACCCGTGCCGGACACGGTCACAGGCGAACAGTCCGCCCAGCTGTTCCTGGACAGCGTGTTCCGCCACCACGGTCTGCCAGAGACCATCGTAGATCCGCGGTTTACCTCTGCCTTCTGGAAGGCACTGTTCTCCTTGCTGGGACCAGGTTGACGTTGGCAACCGCTGACCTCCTACAGACGGATGGTCAGACCGAGCGCGTTAACCGCGTGCTCGAGGACACTCTGCGCAGTGTCTGCTCGGAGAGACCACACGACTGGTCTCTGAGCCTCCCTATGGTTGAGTTTGCACTCAACAACGCAGTGCATGCGTCAACGGGGTTTACCCCGTTTTACCTAATGGGTTAAGGCACCCGCTGGTGCCGCTCACTTTGCGTGGAGCCCGTGGGGCTTCCATCGTGAGTGGGGGGAGAGGTTCGGAAAGCTCTTTCCTCCCAGGTCTCTGACACGGGACCGCCCGCATTGCGGAAGAAGTTGTCCGACTTTGTCGACAACAGGCTGAACATAATTAGCCGGGTGCGGGACGCGATGGCGTCCGCCCAAGACAGACAGAAGGAGCACGCTGACAAACATGGAAGAGGAAACGTATATGTGTTTATTGCGGGTGACTTAGAGTTGCTAGACACACGCAACCTACCGCTTAATGCTATCAGTGCGGTGGACAGCAATAAGCTGAAGCACCGCTTCATTGGACCCTTCGCGGTCCTGGCACGGCATGGCAATGCCTA
>KV731293.1:0-11356 GCA_000500225.2 Phytophthora pinifolia
CGAATTTTGTGCCTTTTTAGCCTTGAATATCTTGAACTTGTATAGTATAATTTATCCAAGGGGCTCGCGAAAGGGTTAAACTAAATACTTTGCAAGAATCACGATTTGTTAGAATCAACATTTCGTGCTGAAGCTGCATCAGTGAGCAAAACACGTACATCTCACCTAACCACCAAATGTTTTGCCATATGGTTTGTCGATTGATCCAGTAGCTGAGTGTTATTCTGGCGTCTCGTCATCTAAACCTAATCGAACCCTTTCCCCAAACTTTTGAGCGTTCGGAGTGCATTGATTGTGAGAGTAATATCTCAGAAAGGAGGCCGAAGTCGGCAAATCTGACCGCAAAATCGGATTCTACGCCAAAAGTTACCCCTTATTCGCAGTTCGTAAGAACTGTCGCTTGTCGCCGTGTTCGAGTGTCATCGAGCGACATTCGTAAAACATTGCACTGTTTGAGCATAATTCGTCAATACTACCGGGACACCTCATCGCTTAGTGAGCCCGGACGAATATGTCATGCTCGTTCTCCTTCTCACACGAAATGTTGGCCCATACACAAGAAGTGTTTGCACGAGTATCAACCTTTATATTGGTGTGCGCTATAGATATTTGAACAACTACTTGACGGCCGGGTTCACGGCAGCGGCGGCGCGTTTGCGTCGCTTCGTGACTGCGGTGGCGAGCTCCTTCAGCGTCGTGACCGTGTCATCCCAGCTGATGCACGCGTCCGTGATGCTCTTGCCGTATATGAGCTTGGATGGGTCGTCACCCAGCGACTGGTTGCCCTCCACGATATTGGACTCGATCATGACGCCGAGCACGTTCGTGTTGCCCTCGGCCACGAGGTCGGCCAGGTAGCTGGCCACCTTGATCTGGTTAGCGGGCACTCCAACACGTGGCTACATAAATTGAGAAAATGGTATGGTCAGTGGCAACGTGACTTAACTCTGATAACGAACTGCGAAATCAAGCGGGCCACAGCCCGCGAACCAGTAAGTATCTAACTATTGTATATGGAAAGTTATCATCCTTAAGGAGTAAAATGCTCCTCCAGTTTGGCATCAACTATTTTGGCCAGTACAATAATCGGATCGCTAAGTTCGCTGCAAACTGCTTATAGCATTTGGCCCGAATACGCTTTTTTGGACACAAAAGAGACGAGAAATTGCAAATTGTGTGCTGCCGAACGCAGCCTTATTAATACAGTAGTAATGAAGTTTAGTCGAAAGTGGTAGAATTAGGTAGCCATTTGTAGTAATGAAGTTTAGTTGAAAGTGGTAGAATTTAGGTAGCCATTTTGTTGTAATCCGCGACTCTTCGTTGCTCGAGCGAGAGATGCGGGACACGACGGCGTCCATCGAGATCGCTGCCGGCGTCTCCAAACCAGCGCGTCGGCGTCGTCGAACCCGCCACAAGCTTAGTCCTGTCGCTGCAGATGTTCTGTTCTCGCTCGAGGATCCGAACGATGGCGACAAGGACGACGACAATGAAGATATCGAGTATCCGCCACCGATTCCTATTGTGCTGTTGACTGCACCCCTGGCAACAGTCTTAGAAGTCCCAAAGTCTCCTATGAACGAAGTTAAACCTTCAGCTTCATTTACGAGAGCTGTCGGATTCCCTGACGCCAAAGTTCGCAAGATCGGACTACAAGCACCGAGCGGCGGGAAAGTTGGCACTGTATGCGAAAGGGAGTTGGGAGATTTCTTGTACTTTTACCAACGAGGAGTGACTTGGTGTGTGTAGATGCATCGGATCAGTGGCTCGGTACCGTCTGGGATGCTGGCACGTCGGCCCAGTGGAAGACGATGGCGCGCACATGCTCCTGACTACGACGAGGAGCTGGCTCGAGCTCACCTGTTCAAGCCCCCGTTGCCGCCCACGCACACGGATAAACGACGTGTAGCTGTGTACTACACGTGCGAGCAGATCGCGCTGTTCAATCTGCTCAAATGGATGGAAAAGAGCACCAAGGAGAGTCATCGAAAGAAAGAGGGACCAACGATAACGACGGCGCAAGGTGGTCCGGGGTTTCTCGACTGGAAGAGCACCATGTACTTGCAGGCGATCCACGCGTGCTTCTCGCCAGAAAATGTTGATGCAGCTTCGGTGTTCGCTGCGCAGCGAGCAGCAGCTCTTAAGGAGCAGCATGCGTTCATCTTTGCGTAAGTTTTCGCGTATTTTACGTTAGTCGCTGGGTGTTGCTCATCGGTTGTTTGGTCGATCATGTAGCTCGGGCTGCTGTGTCTTCTGGGGACTGACACGAGAGGAAGAGGCCAGGCGGCTCATGATGGTCACACCATTTTCGTTGGGGATGATGGACCAGGTCGATGCCCAGGACATGGCATTCAGCTATGGGGACAGATCGAGCATCGCGAAAGATGCGATCGTACTGTGCACGATCAGCGTGGCAGAGAAGCTCGCTCTGTCCTTCGCCATGGCCCAGTCCGCTACGCTGGGGGCGTTCGAGACCCGAGTGGAAGACCGGATCCGCTCGACCAAACACATTCCGTCCAGCCTGGCCACCGTTGGCTCAATCCAGTTCTCTCAAGACGACACGTCCAAGCTCATCGGTCAGCTCTTCATTGAGCTGGCGGACATCAACATCCATTCGAACATTCTGGACGAGCCAGAGTACTTTCAGAGGTCGCAGGACAACGACGACTTCAAGTTCTTGTACGAGAAAATGCTCAAGTACCAAGATGTTGCCAACCGCGTGGCGATCCTGAACAAGCGTCTGAGTATCCTCCGCGACTTGTACGTTGACCAGAGCTTTGGGTCTGGCCTCAGGGGCTGAACATTTGATCTTCGCTTTCTTTCGTGCAGGGTGGGTGTTCTGAACCAGCAATTGACCCACGATCAAGGCTCGAAGCTGGAGTGGATCATCATCTGGATCCTCGTGTTCCAAGTTGTCATCGCCCTTGGATGGGAGATCTTCCTCAAGGACATCCTGGGCTACTTCCACTGGTGACCAACGACAGCAGCGGAATCAGACGTGCACACAGCGATAAATATTCGAGTCCGGACGTGCTTCGGTGCGCGCACGAGTGAGAAGAGAAGCTGAGCCAATATATATAGATGATCATAAGAAGAAGACGATAGTCGTTCAGAGTGATGGTCTCATGTTGAAGTTATCCGTCACTCTTGGAGGCCCTGCTATACGACAGTATTGCTGTTGTTATGATTCATTATAATATAATATATGGCACGTGTTGGAGTGACCATCTTGAGACGGGGCGTTCAATACAAATACTAAGTAAGACGTCGAAATGTACTTCTTAACGAGGGCGGGTGTCATATTTGCTCCGCTGCGCGTCGCAAACGCAGTCGCTGCGCTCCTGCGGGTAAAAAGATTCTAAGATCTGGTCATTGTAGTGCTCGGCTCGCAGTTGAGCTCCGGTGCTGGGCCCGCCTCGCACACGCTCGCCTCCGCTGGTCGTTATATGGATGTACACCCCTCCTTTTCAGATGGGCACTCCAGTCACTCTCATAATATATTCAAATTATAAGTAATTATTAATACCACTGCCAGTAATTAATACTAGTAGGCTGTAGGTGTTGCTTTTGTCACATAGAATTATTAATGTATCTTTAGGGGCTGGTTGCATCTTTGGTGTCTGGTGTCGGTGTCGGTAAAGTGTGTGAAAGACATGCAAACTAGTTTGATTTGATTGGCTAAAAGCATTGCCGTTGGTGTCGCCCAGGACACGACTCCCGGAGTCGTGTCTGAGGCAAACACTGACGAAAAGAAAGAAGGCAGGTATCAAGATTTGAGAATGAACGCCGACGTAGCTATCACTGCCGTCATCGGGGCATGTGCTTCTGCTGTAGCTATTACGCGTCGGTACCCCTACCGGCGTAGCTTCTTGTGGGGCACTGTTTGGACCCGCATGTGTGCCGGTTGTCCGCTGAGCTGCGGGCTGGAGAAGGGCATGAGCGGAGCGTTGTGGTTTCGAAAATCCAAGTCTTTTTCTGATAGGTTCTTTCGCAGCGTCGCAGTCTCGTGTTTTCGGACACAAGACGAAYGACCAAACCAGTCCAGCCGTGTCATATAGGGTTAGGCATTTTCACTGGGCCAAACACCGACACGAGGCACCAAAGACGCAACCAGCCCCTTACAACTCGACAACGTGGTACCCCGGTAAGATAAGAGGACGGACCTTTGAGTGTAGCGCCCCCCCCATCCATTGTGCTATTGCGCTCCCGAGAGTTCAAGCAGCAGCAGAGATATAGACCAAGCCATGGCAGCCGAAGCGGAGGCGGCGCTCAACGCGCTCAAGAAGCTCGAGGCCAACAAGACGTGCGTCAACTGCGGCAACTACAACCGCTTCGGGCACCAGAACATCTGCGAGAAGGTGCGCACGTTCGTGTGCTCCAATTGCAAGAGCGCCCACCAGAGCTACAGCATGCGCGTCAAGAGCGTCAGCATGAGCAACTGGACCATGGACGAGGTGGACGCGCTGCGGGACCAGAACGGCGGCGGCAACGCCGCGGCCGCGCGCGTCTGGTTCGGCCGCTGGGACGAGTCGCAGCTGCGTCGCCCCACCAAGGACGATCCGCTCGACTACTACAAGCAGTTTGTCAACCGCGTATACAACGACAAGGCCTTCTACGACGAGGACAGCGCTCCAAACAGCCCCACGGCCAAGAGCAGCAATCGTTCGTCCTCCACGTCCACGGCCGCTCCAGTCTCCAACCTATTAGACTTTGATGCCCCAGCTCAGAAGCAGCCGTCGACCGGGTTTGACGCCTTCGGAACGAGCAGTAGCAGCGAAAACGATGGCTGGGGCAATTTTGCAGCGGCACCTGTAGCTTTTGCGCTCCCGAACGACGGATTTGGGGCCTTTGTGTCGGCGCCGGCTTCATCCAACGACGGGTTTGCGGGCATTAGCGCTGCTCCTGCTTCTGCTACGAGCCCAGATGCGTTTGGTGCATTTACGTCGGCCCCGCCTGCCCCAACATCCTACTCGTTCGATCCATTCGCTGTGTCCGGAGGAAGCGTACTGACGCCGAATGCCCCGTCGTCGAATGGCGCGGCTCCGTTTGACCCGTTCGCGCCTGCACCGAGCCATGGCCAGCAGCCGACATCGAATATCATGAACCAGTTCAACGCGCCGCCGACGCCCAAGGATTTCAGCGCATTTGATGGGCTGTCGGCGCCGTCGCTTGTGTATAGCGCACCCCAGCGCAGCAACAACCTCAACGGCTACGGTCAGAGCCGTGGACCCGCTGCAATGGGCATGCAAGGTCAGCCGCAGCAGATGCGCATGGGTATGGGCACGGGAATGCAGCAGCACCGAGGCTTCCAACAGCAACAGCACTTCCAGCAGCCGACGATGGGAGTTGCCGCTGGCGGTAACCCTGGCGCTCGTCCCGGCGGCCGAGACCCGTTCGCAGGCCTTGGTCTGCCTCAGAAGTGAACAGACGAAGTAGAAAGCGTTAAATGCTAATAGCAAAGGTCCTACTACATGTACGATTGAAGTACGTGTAGTGCATCATCTCGAAGCGACGACCACGTCACGGAGGACCAGTTCGCCCCCTGCAGCGACAACGCACGTCTAGACCTGCCGCCAGATCCTTCAAAAAGAAAAGTCACGTGAGATTATAGCGCAGCTCTGTCTGCCTTTCTCTTCTTCTCCTGCCACGCTGTTAAACAATAAACCAGACGAGCTTGAAGCCACGCTACCAGGTCGCCGTGGCCCGTGCGACTTGCTTCCTTCCTCTTTCCTTCCTTACGTGGCCATGGCCGTCGCGACGCCGTTTCCGCTGCCATTGGCGGTGGCCTTGCTAGCCGAGATCTGCGGCTTGACGTGCGTGGGCACGAGGCGCTTGATGACGGCCGAGCTGGCGGCACCGAACATGGGGCGGAACTGCGCGTAGAAGAAGGCGACGAACGGCACGTTGGCCAGCACCGAGTAAAAGTCGAAGTGGTCCGTGTGGGACGCGATGCGGCCGTTCTTGAGCTCCAGCACCGAGAAGACGCGCAGCACGATCTTCATGAGGCTCGGGAAGGGCTTGAGGCGGTACACCATGGAGCTGTCAATGGTCAGCACCGAGGCGCCCGCCATGGAACCGCGCACGAGCGTGGCCTTGGACGACTTGATAAACTTGGATAGCACGCGGAACTGCGCCTGGATGTTGTCCACACCGCGCACCGAAACGATGGGGTCGGTGAACACGGCGTCGGGCAGGTAGTACTTGGCGATGGTGGCGTCCCGGTTCGAGCTCACGTCGTAGAGGGACAGCACGTTCTCGGCTAGCTCCTGCGCGTTGCGGTTGGCCATCTTTGCTTCTGTGGCGGCGGCGACTGGCTGGAGAGCTACTGGTCTTGTTGTGGTCGGAACGGGGAATGGCACACCTGATTCTTCTGTCTCTGCTGCTGATTCTGCTCCGATTGAGGAATTCGAGAGTCGCGTCAGAGAAGAGGTTCAGGATGTACCAAAAGAATGGTACATGCGGATCGAGAGAAAACTGTTGCCATGTGTCAGCAGCCATGGACGATGGTGCTGCCTTTCTCCATAGGCTCCACGGGGGAAATGTCGTCGCCAATGTTATTGCTACACCACACGTCACTCCGTTCTTGCTCCTGATCAGAAAGCAGTCAACAGCCCCAGTTCCTAGTCTAGCGCAACACGAAATACACAGACGGCTTACGACTGCTTCTCCGTGTGCGGTGAAGCTCTCGTCCACATATCTGTCGAGTAGCAGAAGTATGGGGCTCTTAGTACCGGGGGCTCCTAGTACCCTCTCTTTGGCTAGTTGCACTTCTCGTTCCGGGCTGCAGATGCACACCTCTTTCACACTGGAAAGAACTCCACAACACCTTCCGGTTTGCGCGTGTCACTCAGTCAAATGTATTCGTCGCTTAGCTGTGCTCTACCGGATCGGTAAGCTGTGCCTTGTGCTCTCCGCTGCAATTTGCGTTCTGTCGCTAGTCCTCAGCCTCTACGGTCTCCGCTGCTTCTCCGCCGCTCGTTCACCTTCACCCTCAGGGAGCAACAACGGCCCTGGGGAAGATCGCTCCCATACTTACTGCTTGTCTGTCGCTCAACTCGTTGCTCGTTCAGGGTTGGCTCTCCTCATTCCTGGCGTCAGTGGGTTCACTCGCCGCTGCTGCCTAGTCATCGGGTTCCAAGGAAGGCAGATTTCAATCCTCTTACTCGCTTCCATTCGTCCCGTTCCGACGGAGAACCCTAGCGGATCTGGATCAACCAGCGAGACTACGATCGTAGATCCGTTCGGATTCTCTGTCGTGAGGTCGATCACCCACACGCTGCAACACGTATCGCCCAGTCCTCGTGCGATATCGTACTCCACCACGGCTTTGTGGGGCTGGATCTTGGCGAGGCGTACACTAGGCTGTCGGTGCCTCGTTGACCGCGTCCGGTGAAGACATAGATCCACTCTTCGTCGTCCGCTTCATCATCCACCCTCCGTGATGCTGCTGGTTCAACCGCTTGCTGCTGTCCATCAGCTGCTGCTCTGTCTTCTCTGATTGCCTGGTCTGCTGCTCGTTTTTCTTCCTCTATCGCTGTATTAATGTGGTTGTTGTCTGCTTCACTGTTGGCAGGTTGGTCGGCTGCTTGCTGTTCTTCGGCCGTTTGCCTCTCTTCAGGCTAGACTGTACTCCCTGTTGATGCTGTCCAGCAGGTGGCTCTGCTCCTTCAACGCTTTGGCTGCTTCTGGTTGTACTCTTCCGCGTTCCTCTGCTCCCTGGATGTTGCTGTCGGTTGCCGTGGCCGATCGTCTGCTGCTATTGTATTCGTCGGTGTGTCTCTGGGCCGCGCCGCACGCTGATGCTTCTCTCGGGGAGCGGCTGCAGGGTGGTCGTCTTCCCCATGCGCGTCATCACGCCGTCGACGATCTTGCTGTTCATCGGGTACTGCTATCCGCTCTGGCTCTGATCGGTCTATCACTCCGATCGTCGCGTTCAACTCCGGTGTACGTGTCTCCAAGCGTCGCTGTGCGCCGCTGGCACCTGAATATAGGCTCTGTTCGTTCGACATCTTCTGCTTTGCGTTGGTCGACTGCTGCACTCGCTGTCTGTAATGTTGCAGCTTCTCCGGAGCTTCTCCAGATCCAGCCGAGTCGATTCCACCCGCCAGACGGTCACGGTAAGTTCAAGTTCAAGTGCAAGTTCAAGCGCCAGTCTTCTACTCAGTAGCGTGCTCATGGGGCTAGCTCATGGGCCGTGCATGTTGTCTGTAGTTGCATCTCTGCATCAATCTCATTCTGCATTTTGTCTCGGACTTCGCACCCAACACCACATTTGGTAGCACTTGTTGGTCCAAAGCCTCTCCGCCCCGTCTTCAGCCTCAGTCCCACTGCTGTCACCCAGTTCCACGGTCCCAAGGGTCGCCGCATATTCTTGACCAATCAGCATCAAGATCGATTTGTAGCCAATCAGTGACCACTGCAACGAGGTCAAGTATGGAAGGCGACCACCCGGTGATGACTCTCTTGGAGGGTTTGACGCACTCTATCCACGAGCTCTCGCGGAACATGGCCAGCCAGAACCACGAGTTTCGTTCGCTGATGAAGGAGCAACTGCAGCAGCAGCACCAGAACCGCGAGTTCAAGATCGAAGGGGCGTCCATGCCCACGTACCACGGCCGTCCGGACGAGAGTGTCGATGAGTTCATCTTTGAAGCCAAACTGTTCATGAGCGGCAAGAACATCGACTACAACCGCCATGAGAATCAAGCCCGAGTGGTGGCGATGTTGGCCAGCAACCTCCGCTCCGGTGCTGCATCGTGGTACCACAGCCGGGTGATGGTTGACCGCATGCCCATCGGCAGCATCGACGAGTTTGAGCAAGCACTCACGGCCGAGCTCATCCCACCAGACCAGCAGCAGCGCCTCCGAGCTGCGCTTCGCGCGTGTCGCCAGACTGGCCACGTCGACGACTACGTTGCACGCTTCCGTAAGATCATTGCTCAAGCGCGGGAGATGTCGCAACTGGACAAGGTCGATCGCTTTGCGGAGGGTTCAAACCCGAAACTAAAAAGGAAGTCAACTACCTCCGCTGCACGACCCTCACGGAGGCCATTGCGGCAGATCAAGCGTATGAGTGGGCCCACTTCGGTGGCGAGCGGCCGCCGCGCCGACCAAGAAACCACGGTGACTCGGGTCCCGAGCCAATGGACCTCTCGTACGTGGGTGTGGTGAAGCCTACCAAGGACATGTGCCGCCAGCAAAACCTGTGCTTCTACTGTCGCGAGGCGGGTCACCGCATCGCTGACTGCCTTAAGCGCCGCCAGGGAAACGCCAACGCTCAGCGGATGTAAGTGGAGTATCCGTTGAGCATACCCGTGAAGAATCAGATGAATCTCCATCCCAAAATAAGTCAAGTCAGGTGGTCGAGTTCGACATGGAAGATGATGATACTGGCGCTCGGTCGGTGATTGGGTCCAGTGTGTGCGTGGTGGAGATTGAGGTGGGCTTGGCCGCGGGCCAATCCGATTCGTTGCTATTGGTGGACGCGACTGTGTGGGGCAAGTCAGTGAGGTTGCTCGTTGACTCTGGTGCCTCACACAGTACACCGTTCACCCTAATTAGTCGTGGCATGACTATTCACCTTGCAGATGACAGAAGCTTAAAACCCCGCATGATTAGTTTTGATGTACGCTTATATACGGTGCACGACTAATTATTGGATATTCCAGGGAAGGCATTTTTTGGCACGTTAGTAATAAACGATGGCATTGGTGGAGTGGTTTAGCCGCGTCGCGCCACGAGCTATATCGCGGGTTCGAGTCTGCGTGCAGTGATAACACAGAAGGATTCCCTTCATCTGGAACCGCCTTGTAAGTCCTATTTTTGCTAATCATATAAAATACATTATGAACAGCTGAAAACTAAAAAAATGCATTATGAAGACTTAAAGCTAAATGTTTGCTACTGCAGCACCATCCGTGTATCCCTCCGCAAACGCGTCAGGATAGAGAGCAACAATCGCTTGTAGTTCCCGGCTTAGTTGCTCAACCTTCCACACACCGTCCTGAGGGATGTCCAACCCACATTGCACCATGGACTTCTTGGCCCAGTTGTCGCCATTCTTGTCTGTTTCCTGATTCACGAGTTGAACGCACTCCGCTGCAAGCCCGAGAAAGAACTTCTTGCCTGGGWTAGCCAGCTTACCTGACGCTGAAGTGCCCTTCTTCCAATCTCCATCACGAATGGCTTGCATGTTGCGCTTCTCGCTGAGTCGCTTCCGGTGCTCCTTGATACGCTGGATCGGAAAACGGTCCGCAGGCTGCACTTTGTCCGTAGCGTTAGGAGGAAACAATTTCACCTTCGTCCTTAGCTCCCGCGCAGTGGCCTCGACGTCATCACCACAATGGCCACTGGCGTTGTCCATCCACAGCACACGTGAGCTGGCAAACGGTCCACCCTGTCCCCAACATCTTGGTTCGCGTAGCCAGTCGTTCATGATGCGACCATTGATGAAAGCAGTTGGAGAAGCGCGATAGCACACGCCAGGTGTCGTGTCAGGGATGTTCTGAATGGGGTAGTTGGAGCTCTTGTTCTTGAAGATGAGCATCGGGCATAGGATGCGGGCATCGCTGCCGCCCTTCAACAAAACACACATTGTAATGCCCTCACGTCCTGTTACATATCAAACAATCGGTCACGTCAATAGCATATTATCACCAACATCAACACGTGCATCACATATCTGACACGATGCTCCGGTACTTTACCGACTGAGACCCAACAAAGTCTAGCGTTTTGCCGTCGTCTAAGTCGATGACGAAGTGGCTCTCGTCCATATTGTACTGCTGTTCTGGATTCAGGGTTCCGTCCTCGAACTGACGCTTGAGCTCTCCCAAGTGCTTTGCCACGGACCTGTCAATCTGTCGCTGCTTCTCCTCGCTGACCTGTTTCTTGCCCTTGTGACGCCGGTAGACGATGTTGTGGCGCTCYAAGAAGTCTTGCACGCGTCGAGGGRTCAGCAACTCGGTGAAGGGCCGGTCTCTGACGGTGTAGCGTACGTTGTAGACCGGATGMTCGCTGTCCTCGATGAAGACCACACCCATTTCAGCAATYAAATGGTTGGAAAGCTTGACACCCGCACGTCGAAGCCGCTGGAACTCCGTCAGCAAGAGTGGATACAGCCATTCCCAATGCTCACCGAGCTTCTTTCCTCTTCCTCTCAGAGGTTTCACGACGAACTGGTGGCGAACACACTGTCGACTTGTTGCAAACTTGAGCTGGCTGGGCTCCGCGAGTCTAGCTGCAGTCTCCATCCTCTTTCTCCACCAGTCACGAGCCTTGTTCAGGTTTACGCGCCTGTCCGACGAGCGAAAAAGCGCTGGAAAGAAGTCCACAGCGCGACCGTAAAGTCCTTTTGACC
>AWVW02036625.1:0-14189 GCA_000500225.2 Phytophthora pinifolia
TGACACGAGTGGGATTCGAACCCACGCCCGAAGACTGGTGCCTAAAACCAGCGCCTTAGACCACTCGGCCATCGTGTCACCATATATTCGTCGAAACATTATCTAATTCATATCTGTTCACGATGTCAACTTCAATACAGAAACACAAGATCATGTGCACCACCCCATTTCCAAATCTGCGACCGCTCACTTGCACTTTAACCACGAAGAGCTCCGGGCCATGACTCACTCGACGGAGCAGTCGCCTCTACTGCTCAGCGAGGATGCGGATTTCCTGCCGGCCATCATCACGCGCGGCACGAGCTTTCCGGCCGCCAGCCCCTCGTATGCGGCGTCTTTGGACGTTGTCAAGGTGCACGACTACGAGACCGAGAGCGACGCCGCCTCCTTGGTCCTGGAACTCACCCAAGAACAAGATGAAGAGCCTGAACCCGTAGCCATCGACGAATTCTGGAAAACCATGGCCCTCGCGTACCCCGTGGTCGTCACCTACACGCTCGAGTACCTACCAGGCTTAGTGTGTATCGTGCTGGTGGGGCACATTGAGTCGCCCGACACCAAGCGCTATGTGGCCGCAGCCACACTCTCCACCATGTTCACCAACGTGTCGGCCCTTTCCATCGGCTTCGGCCTTACGTCCGCTTTGGATACTCTTTGTTCCCAAGCGTATGGAGCCGGGAGGCTCGATAAACTGGGGCTGTATCTTCAGTCGGCGTTGATTGTAGTTGGAGCGTGTTTGATCCCGGTTTTCCTGTTTAATTGGCACGCCGAGTTCTTTCTATTGCTTTTGGGCCAAGATGAACAGGTGGCTCGACTCGCAGGCGAGTTTTCGCGCGTTACCGTGTTTGGAGTGCCGTTCCTTTTCGCCTACGAAGTGATTCGCAAGCTGTTGCAGGCGCAGAATGTGGTGCGTCCCATGGTGCTTTTCGCACTGATGGGGACGTTCATTAACGTGGTGGGAGGGTATTTACTGACCTACTACACGCCGCTGGGTTTCCACGGTGCGGCGCTCTCCAGGACGCTGGGGTACATGGTGTTGCCGCTGTGTCTCGTGCCCTACTTTATGGTCAGTGGGAACCACACGCGGTGGTGGAGTGGATGGCAGATGAAGGAGGCGTGGGCGCTCGTTCCGTTGTTTTTGAGGTTGGGAATCCCTGGATTGGCCATGATGGCGATGGAATGGTGGGCCTACGAGCTATTGGCCGTGTTGGCCGGCAATCTACCCGACGGGGTCGTGGCCGTGAGTGCTCACGCGGTACTCATGAACGTGGCATCGTCGATCTACACAGTGTTTATGGGCGTCTCCATCTCTAGCAACATTCGCGTCGGCAATTGTTTGGGTGCCAATCATCCGAAGAAGGCGAGGGTCATCAGCCGCACGACGCTGACGACGGTTTTCGTGCTCTCGTGCTTCTTCGCGTCGCTTGTGTACGTGCTCCGCCGCCAGATTCCACTTCTTGTGATCAACGACCCCGTCGCGATCCAGCGCGCGTCCGATGCGCTGCTGGTGATGGTGCCTTACGAGATCATCGACTCGCTGAACTGTGTCATCCAGGGAATCTACAAGGGCGCTGGCTGGCAGGACATGGCCGCCAAGACCAATGTCCTCGCCTTTTACGTCATTGGCATTCCCCTTGGAGCGTTGCTCTCCTTCCACTTCGGGTTCGGCATCGAAGGACTATGGATAGGCTTTGGCATGGGCATCGCTACGGCCTTCACGATCTGCAGTACGAACCTCTATTACGCGAGCTGGGAGCAAATGGCGCTTGAGGCTCGTGCTCGACTCGCCCATTGAGGTGACACGAGCTTTCCGGTGTGGAGTCTGTGGAGTCTCTATCGCGTATTTTCCATCTTCTCGTCTGCTGCTAGAAGCATAAAGTAAGCGAAATCATAGGTCAGCACTGGAAAAAACTCAATACCCAAGGCATTTTTAAACAAGCTGCATAGTTTATTTACGCTATGTGTAGTGGTGGGTGTATCTCCGTGTATGTCGAGGTGGGTCGAAGTATATGGTCTGCTTGATGAAGAAGTATTATCATAAAGCTTCTCTAGCATAAAACTTTGTCGCAGAAGCGCCGTAGTACGTGTATCTGAGCGCGCCCGACAAAATAATTCGACATCACATTTGATTGGATAAAATCTGACGAAAACACCAAAAAAGGTGCAAAGTTATCAAGATGATTGGTTTAAATGTTAGTAAGTGCTGGAATGCTGTCGGATTTTCGGTGTCGGATATTTCCCGACTTCGCACTAGCGGGGTCGTTTTTTTCAGATACAAGCAAGGCTGGCGAAATGAACGCAAAATTCCTGTAGTGATATCGATTTGAGTGCTTCATCCACGCTGTTGGGCGGAACCGAAGCTTTCGCAAGGAAGCTCGAGCTCCATGGCATACTAAAACGTATGTTGAAAGCGTGTTTTCAATCCAAACCGACCATAGTTATGATCTGATGCTACAATCTACACAATTCCTAGGAAGAGAAACTGCCTGCGAGAAGAAGCCGCAGAAGCTAAGAACGGGTGCACCAAACTGTATTTTAATACTATTAAAATAGCGGTCACTAAATCGGGGTACAATACGACAACCGTCGACGTAACGACACTCTTGGTTGGCAGTCAGTATCAGTATCACTACAGCCTTGCCGTGCACCATGGCGTTCGAGCCTCGCAGCCCCACGTTCGAGAAATATGGCGGTGAGCGCCAGCCGCTGCTGGACTTCAAGCAAAAACCCGAGACCGTCGTAGGTATCGCCGGTATCCTCGAAACCCCAGAAGAGGCAGAGCCTCACGTGGCGCAGGAGCTCAAGACGCTGCTCAAGCTCGTCTACCCCGTCGTACGTGCATTGCATCATTAGAAGGACCATTCCGTGGTACTGTACCGCCGTGTGCTAACAGAGACCTTGATGTTTCCCCCAATGTCCTCAGGTCGTGACGTCGGCGCTCGAGTTTTTGCCGGGCTTCACGTGCATCATCTTGGCAGGACACATCCAGTCGCCTCATACTCAACAGTACGTGGATGCAGCCACACTCTCAACAATGGTGAGTCATTAAAGTTTTCTTTTAGTTTACTTGGAAATTGACTAAATTTCTGGATTCATTTTTTGGTAGTTCATGAACATTACAGCCTACTCGATCGGCTTTGGGCTGACTTCGGCACTGGACACGTTGTGTTCGCAAGCGTACGGCGCCAAGCGGTTCGAAAAGATCGGGATTTACTTCCAGGCGGGACTTCAGATCATCTGCGCGTGCCTTGGGCCCATTTTCCTGTTCAACTGGTACTCCGAGAGCTTCTTGTTGTACATGGGGCAAGACCCGGAGGTATCGAGACTGGCGCAGAGTTTCTCGCGCTGGACGTTACCCGGCGTGCCCTTCGTGTTCCTGTATGAACTGGTACGCAAGGTGCTCCAGGCGCAGAATATTATGAAGCCGCTGGTGGCCATTGCGGCCATGGGCAACGTCGTCAACATCGTCTCGGGCTACATCCTCACGTACCACACGCCCATGGGTTTTGAGGGTATTGCGCTTTCACGCTCTCTAGGAAACGTGGTGCTGCCTTTGCTGCTGATCCCGTACTTCTACTTCCACCCGCACCACTTGAGCCAGTGGTGGCGCGGCTGGAACATCGAGCGCGCGTTTGAACACGTGGGTTTGTTCCTGCGTCTGGGAGTTCCTGGCATGCTGATGATGACAATGGAGTGGTGGGCTTTCGAGATGCTGACGCTCATGGCTGGCATCCTGCCCAACGCGGTCGTGTCGGTAAGCGCCCACGCCGTGATCGTCAACATCAACAACATCACCTACATGGTCTTCGCGGGCCTTGCTGTCGCCGGTAACATCCGCGTCGGTAATTGCCTTGGAGCCAACGCCCCTAAGCAGGCGAAACTGGCCTGTACCGTGGCGCTGCTCATGACACTGGCGATTTCCTCCATCTTCGCCATCACGCTGTACGTGCTTCGTGAGGATATCCCACGGCTTTTCCTCACTGATGGTCAAGGTATTGCGCGAGCCGCTAGTGTGTTGGCAGTCTGGGCTCCACTTGAAGTGCTGGACGGCTTGAATGCCGTGGTACAGGGCATATCCCGCGGTGTAGGAAAGCAGAAGGTGGCTGCGACGGTGAACGCCGTGGCCTACTACATATTCGGCATGCCAGTCGCCGGCCTGCTGGGCTTCCACTTCGTCCTGGGCGTCGAGGGTCTGTGGCTGGGCTTTGGCTTCGGCATCTTCGTGGCGGCGTCGCTGCAGTTCTACATGCTCTTCGAACGCTGGACGTGGCAGGAACTCGCTGACGAAGCGCAGAAGCGCACGGCGGACTAAAGCATAGGAAGCGTACACGCAGCGACAGTACTTCTTAGAGATGAATATCAGTCCACTGCGTTACAACTGAGAGTTAGTGCACAGCACAGCAGACACAGTCCTTACGAACTGTGAATTGAGAGGAGGTCCGTATTGAATACGGCATAAAACAGGGTAAAGTTTTGCCACTATCGCTTATTCTCGCTCGTGTCTCAAACTACTCACCGACCACATTCTTGAATTCATGAACCAAAAGACCTGAGCACCCTTGCGCTAGTCCGCTTCTCACAATGTTGTCCAGAGACTCCTCCACATCATTCAAACGATCCTTGGTGAGTTTTTTGCGCTCCATCTCTTCGCGAAGTGCATTGATTGTTTCCTGGTGAATACCAACAAGAAATCCATCTTTTACCAGGAGCGCGGCACCAGAATCTCCAGCGTACGTTGGACACGAAAAAATAATGTGCCTTCTGTGAGAACTGATCAATCGCAATGCACGCTGCCGGTGCAAATCCCAGTTTGCCCCTGTATGGTGCTTGGTATTCGTCAATTCCTAGTCGAAACGATGCCAACACAAGATCATAGCGTGATTCCAAATCATCTGGACTTCCGCTCCATGGAGCAATGAATGATCTGGGTTTCGAGGACTTTAGAATCGCGAAGTCCAGCTCAGCATTGCGAGCGACGATTACAACATCGGCCATATCGTCCTTCAACGCCAACGACACCGAGCTCCATACAGTGTCTTGTTCTGTGAGGTTGTGGTCACACGTCACCGCTAGAGTCGCGCTGAAAAACACACCCATTCCAACACCCTTGAACACACCGACTCCAACGCCATTGTCATCTGTGTCTTCTTCCACGATCACAAACACTGCCTTTGCCACTTTTTCGCGAGTTTCAGGAAGAATGAAATAAATTGGTGCGACTTCTGCGCGCTGCGGCACTTGCACAATGAGCGCATTCTCTCCATTATTCCCATACGCCATCACTGGCGACCACGACTGGGGCAGCAGCAGGTTTCGCTTCGCATCGTACTCTGCACGGCTCGCGAACACTGTGAGATCGGCCGCATCAACGCCCGCGAGAGCGTTCGGGCACTCCTTCACCACTGCTTTGCGAAACGTATCCACATCTTCGTCATCCACGACAACAGAAGTCGCCGATGCCAGCGCATTGCCGTCCTCGCTCACGAGCTGGAACCATTTTCGCGCCATCACTTGGCAAATTCGAGAATGGACTGTCGCGAGTTTCTATGCCCGTACCCTAGCGGACAGGGTGTATTATCGTCCGCTCATTCTACCTGTAGTTTTCCAGTGCTCTCCAAATTTACGTTGGCATAGCTAAGGTTCCTTTCCTGATTTTAGGCATCGAAGGCGAGCACCGTAACGCGTTCAAAGCGCTGCAATCAACGAAATGTTATCGTTGTCTAGCTTTTTTGCCATCAGCAAAAGCCTGAGAGGCAAGAGCCTTTTCAAGTCGGAATCTGCAAGTATTAATTAAAACATTCAACGGTGTAAGCTTAGAACTGCTACGCTGTGCGCTTCTGCGCTTCCTCTGCGAGCTCACTCCACGACCAGCGACCCAGTAACATGCACAGCAACAATGAGACCGACATCGCGACACCGAAGCCGAATCCCAACCATAACCCCTCAACACCCCACGCAAAGCGAAAGCCGAGTAATGCCGCAGCCGGAATTCCACATGCGTAATAGGCCACTGCACTGACAGTCGCAGCCACTTTCTGCTTGCCCAAGCCACGGAAAACGCCTTGCAGCACGGTATTTTGCCCATCAAGAATTTCAAACGGAGCCCAAACCGCCAGAAGACTCGCCGAGCGTTCAATGCTCTCTTGATCGACCTGAAAGAGACTGGGAATGACACCACGGAACACGTACATTGCCACTGCGAATGCTGCAGAAAGCGCCAGTGTCAGCATCTGCGCCACTTTGCAGGCCAATTTCGCCTGCTTGGGGGAATTGGCGCCGAGACAATTGCCGATCCGAACATTCGCAGCAACGGCCAACCCCCAGAAGACCAAGTAGATCAGGTTGTTTACATTCACTTGGACGGCATGAGCGCTAACCGAGACGACAGCGCTCGGAAGAACGCCTGCCATTAGAGTGAGCATCTCGAACGCCCACCACTCCATCGTCATCATAAGCGCCCCCGGGACTCCAAGACGCAGAAACAACGCCACGTGTGTCAAAGCCTCCTTCAAGTTCCAACCTTGCCACCACTGCTCGAGGTGATGCGGCCGATAGCTGAAGTATGGAACCAGCATCAACGGTAGCGCCATATTCCCCAAAGACCTCGAAAGCGCGATGCCTTCAAAGCCCATCGACGTGTGGTATGCCAGCAAGTAGCCAGAGACTGCATTCACGATGGCACTGACTGCAGCAATTAATACGAGCGGCTTCATGATGTTTTGCGCCTGCAAAACTTTCCGCAGAAGTTTATACAGAAGCACGAACGGCACGCCAAGAATCGCCCAGCGCGAAAAACTTTGCGCCAACCGCGAGACTTCGGGATCCTGCCCTGCAAGCAGCAAAAACTCCCCGGAGTACCAGTTGAACAGGAAGATCGGCACAAAGCACGTTCCAACCACAAGAAAGCCCGCTTGAAAGTACACCCCGATCTTGTCGAACCGCTTGGCGCCATACGCCTGCGAGCACAGCGTGTCCAAAGCCGACGAAAGCCCGGAGCCAACAGAAAACGCTGTAATGTTCATGAACTGCCATAATTAATCAGAAACCTTATAGTATCAAATGCAAAAAATAATTTTCAAAGCTACCATCGTGGACAAAGTGGCCGCATCCACGAACTGCTGCGTCTGCGGTGAATCCATGTGGCCGGCCAAGATGATGCACGTGAAGCCTGGCAGGAACTCGAGCCCCGTTGTCAACACCTACAGAATTGTCCAAGATAATGCATCAAAAAGGTTAATCCTTTCCGTTTTAGTGTATTTTCTCGCCTGCAACTTACAATTGGGTAAACAAGAGACAGCAAAGTCTGAAGTTCCAGTGCGAGTTTTGGCTCCGTTTCAATGGGGAGCGCTTTGTCACTGCTGGTAATGGCCACATAGGTTTCTGATGGTCGTTTGCCACTCAGAAGGGGCAAGCGCTCGGCGGCGATTCTGCGACCCTGGGGCGCCATTCTGCTGGAAGATCGCAAATTTGGTTTGCCAACACAGATTCAAGTTTGCGTTATGTACACCTACACTAAATTGAGTCTCGCCTTTCTGGAAAAAGTGTGAAGTTTTTTTCGCGGTAAAAGGGTACATTTTTCGAGTGTTTGCAAAACACGGTGCAAAAGCCCCTTCTCCGGCGCAATTTGTGCCGAGCTGCCTGTTTTGTTTCTACCAATCACACACAAGCGTGCAGGCATCCGCTCGTAAAATACCGTGCCACGTCGCCCGAGTCACTGATTGACTACCCATAAACTGGGGATATTTTCATCTTACCGTGCGAGAAAATTTGGAACTTGTGGAAGGCTTCGTCTTTCGGAGAAAGACTCGATTGTAGTTAGACCCGTGATCGACAATTGTGAGAACGTGTCGATGTCCATTGCGGTCAGGTGGAAGATCCGTCTTGAGATCCATGCAAATGACTGCACCTGCTTCGTCCAGTATGACGTGTCCTGCTGGGGCTGCTGCTTTCGTGACTGCTTCACTTCAGCCCAGGCCATGCATGTAGCCATTTTGTTGGATAGCTGGATGCCGTTTGCCTGATTATTGTTCACCATGCGCAGCAGATCCTGGAAGTTGACGTACCCAAGTCTCTCGTGCCATTGCTGCAACGAACTCTTGGTCACGTATACGAACATTGCATGAGCACCGTTTCCTGCGCAAGTGTGGTGGCGTTCACGATCCACAGACCACCGCGTTCGAAAGCTTCAGCCACGATCTGCTTGTTGCTGGAATGAAAAGTGCACTTCTCCCCGAAAACAAAGCTGAGTCCGCGACGGCACAGCTGTGTCAGCGACAGTAGATTGCACCCGTCCGTCAGGATGATGTCTCGTTTCAAACCATCTACTTCAGTATTGATCATGCAGCTCAGGCCAGACACGAAGATCACCGCGAGGAGCGCGAGACCAGTACGACCTGGTGAGGGCAAAAAGCAGACGGCTGCAAAACATATGGGCAGCTTACCACTTCGTCAGCAAACAACCTGGCCAGCGCGCTACAAACGTCGCCACGGGATGGAGCCTGTCGAGCGACACCAATGAATTGCGATATACAGACGGTGGGGCCGACGTTCAAGAGCCCAAGTCTCACTCCGTGCCATCCGCGCGTAATCGGTTGCCGGGAGTGATTAAGACCCCAGATTGCCGAGCAGCACGAAGCACCAGCCTCTCGCCCACACGTGGTCCGCTTCTTGCGAGTGTCACGCGATCATAGCGTCTTGAAATCATCTGCACAGTATTGAGATCGCCAACATTCGGGTCTTTTTTTTCATGTAGCTCTTCAGGTCCTCGCCGCCGGTGGCCCTCTGAAGATCGAGTAGCGCAAACGCTTAACCGCTCCATGAGGCCGATGGAGATCGTCTGGTCTGCACTTCTCCCCGAAAACGAAGCTGAGTCCGCGACGGCACAGCTGTGACAGCGACAGTAGATTGCACCCGTCCGTCAGGATGATGTCTCGTTTCAAACCATCTACTTCAGTATTGATCATGCAGCTCCCCGTGCTGTGCCCGGGAAGCTCTGGATATTTGAGAGCAGGATCATCAATAGTCGATTTTCATGAGAACATTTTGTTGTTTGCCATTAACACTGATCAATGCAACTACTTTCCCGTGTTAGTCAGTATTACTGCGTTGTATCACGCGTGAGGTATTGTCGGTGATGAACATGACCCGCACCTGGTGATGCCATCGCGAACACTCGATCCTAGACGAGTACGTATGTACAGGTCTGCACCCGTGTGTGGGTCACTTGAATGTTGTTCCAGGACAATTGGGTCAACATTTACGTAAGGTTGCTTGAATGTCGCTTCAGGCTGCACCAGCCAACATTCATCCATTTTGGGATAAAGTATGAGACGCTATTAGTGTCTACGTCATTTAAACTTAACATTTGTATTGTATCTGTTCTCTAAAAATGTCATTGCTGTCTAGATATGTATTTTTATAGGATCCTCGACGGTTCTCGGACCCTTAAACTTGCTTTGACACCAACTTACCCTTAATTTGGTGTGTTACACATAGCCTGTGTGTTCTACCCGATTCTTGTTGAACGAATGTTGCTTGAGCGGGCCTCAAATAATCCCCGTTTGAGATCAGGCCTAACCGGCTGGTTGCACAGGAGCTCCAGATGCGACGCAGGAGGGTTCACGACCCCAAAGTTGCACGACATTGAACAGCAATGTCCCCGGGTAGCTCAGGGGTCACCTAGCAATTCAGACAAAGTTGCCTGGACAACTGACAGAGTTTTTGGCAAGAAAACCATAGATATGTCAGTCGATCTGACAGCGCTGTCAAGTAAGCCTCCTCGCCAAACGTACCAATCAAAGCCCAATGGCGACGCCCAGAGGCATCTCAGCCGAATCGCCAGTCGAGACTGCAGCACCAGCTCTACCAAATCTCTTGAAAACGAACTTGCACCAAATGCGACCCATGCCGGGCAAATCGACAAATAGCTGGACGAATTCTGGCAACATATGACCTGGCCAGCCCAGGCTACTAACGTCATCAGCAGGATCCAGCTGGCTCGAGCTGTCAGCTCCGCAACGCTAGCATTTTGCTAGGGACAGTGGTTGAAGAAACCGAGCTGCTGCTCTCCTGACCCACTCGCCCCTGATCCTCGATCGTAGATCGGCCAAGTTCGCTCTTGCCAATTCAAAGCCTGAAAAGAACAGCATGATGGCAGTCCAGCGTCTTGACTTGAGAGCACGTGCAGGACCTGGATGCGCCACAATCAAGTGGAAAAGCACGACGACGCCATCGCAGCCTGCCAATCTGTTTCACTCTCCATTAGCACAGACATCACCGCCGTCGCAACCAAGCCCTCGTCATAAGAAACTGGGCAGCACTTCATCAGGCCAGCCCAAGCTACATATGGCACGGATAGATCCCCATGTACGCCTTCACGCTGCCGGCACGCAGGTGGTTGATAAGGCAGCAAATCTCCGCTTGGAGCGATATCTGGGCAGCATCCCTTCTGGCCAGCTCGTCACGAACACCCGACCACCGGTTTGCGCGTGTGTTCGGTCTCGCAACGTCGAGATTGTCTTCTAACCCAAATCGCGTCATACGGCGAAACATTTGGACAGCACTCCGCCACGCCAGCGCCCGCTACTAACGTCTGCAACGGGGATCCAGCTTGTGAACTCTCGCGCTCAGCTCCGCAACGCAAGCAATTTGCTCCGGAAAGGGGTTGAAGAGACCGACCAGCTGCTCTCCTTCTCCGAGCGACCCGCGCGTGATCACTCGCCGGATATGATTATTCCGTCCGCTTTGACCAGAAACCTCGAGCAAGTCAACCTTGATCCGACGATCTTGAAGAGCTAGGGGTCAAAACCCTCAAAATTGGGTGCCCTTGCTGAACCAGACGCTATTCACGCCTCATTTACCGGAGGCCACTGTGCTCTCCGTCGGTGGAGCTGCGAACAACGCGCCGCGGCGGCCAAAGTTCGAGCATCCTCGAGTGTCCCGAAACCCCAAACAGCTCCATTTGATCGTGGGGCATTTGCACCCAAACGACAGCATCTACGCCAACTTGGTGGTCGTGTCTCTCGAATACCCGGCATCGATTCACAGCGTCTGCTGATTGTGAGTGGCGTCGTGTAGCCACAATACGCCCAACAAGGAAAGACTGGCACGAAGATTCCCCAACTAATTGGTATCCCAGCCTTGGTAGAGCGTGAAGCCCTCCGCGAGGGTAACATGCCCGTCTTAACCAGTAAGAAGACTTTCGTCTGCTTTCCAACATTGTCAGCAGTGTTCACGGAGATCGTGTACCTGATCTTGCAGAATTGCATCGACTTGCATCGCCAGGCTGATGGACTTGTGCCTCTAGGCAATCTGCACGACACGGCTGCGTCTGACCACGACGCGGACGTCACCGAGCACACCCAATCTGCATTCTGCTTTAGGAATAGGACGGGGGATATCCACGAAGACCCCGGCAAAACGTGATGCTGGGCGAGGATTGGCCTTCTTGACTTGGTGTCGTTGATGTCGAGCGGATCGCTCCACGTGCAGCGTCAGCGATGTCGCGGCACATTGTTCTTAGTGAAGATGAGATCGCCTCGTTGCCATTGCCGGCGATACTCCACCGTCACGTACGTCGAAAAGATCCAGCCCACCTTGTGCGTGAGCTGTCCAACGACAGGACGGGTAGGGGAGTTCCAAATTGTGGCGGCGTAGTCCGTCACAATGCTCACGGCACCGTGTCAGAGCCAGTTGAGACCCTGATCTTGAAGCCGGTCGTGGGCTGAATGCTGTTCAGAATGTCGTGTCATGGGCGAGATGTAGTCGAAGAACTTGTGTCATACAGCGCGCGAGCACAGCAAGTCCCAGATACTGCTGATTTAGCTGGCAGGCTTGACTTTGTCCTTGATGAAGAAGCACGCCGTGGGCAGCACCGGCAGGAACAGCAGTTTGATGGTGCGTGAAGTGGAGTGAGAAGTTGAAGTCGTCATTGCGCTCCTTGTTGTTGAAGATGCGAGCAGTGAGCAGCTGACCGGAGATCACGAGGGCCATGTGCGCCATGTAGACAGCGACTTGGTCTGAGAGCGCATGCCGGTGCACGACAGCTCCTTCATCTACTCCCTCGTCGTCTTGTTGGCCTCGATCTGCACGTCGTAGTCGAACCTGGATGATCGGGTGGTCCAACTGGTACGGGAAGGTGGTTTGGTACTACGGAGAACGGAACCAGCCTTGTCGCGGTCGGCCGCATTTTCTGTTCTCCATCATGTCGTCCGACTCGACCAGCATCTTGATCATCTTGGCAGGATGACACACGCATGTCTTTGTTGTCCGGCTGCTGCAGGTTTACTGGCCTTGAATGTAGACCGGCTTGTACAGGGAAACATATGCGTACCAGCTCGCTCTAACGCGTCCTCTGGCGCCACGCGTTGTCCGTCCTAACGTGCTTCGTGCAAGGGAAGCGAGAGTCTTCGACAAAGCGATTTAAGAAGTGCCTCAGATGAAGGCGGGTGCGAACGGCAGAGCGGTGCTCGGTCCACCATGCTGGTGCCCGCGGACCGGTTAGACGCATGTTTCGTGGGTCCTCCATCCCGCGTAGAAGCTCTCGGGCTTTAGCAGCGGTGAAGCGAGCTGTTAAATTGCACAATGACGGATTGACAGCAATAAATTGTCAGTCGCCGTAGCTATCGATTTTTCGATGGTATACATTGCGCGAGTCTTTACCTTCCAAGTTCACTCGGGGCAGAGAAGTCTCGATGGAAGCGAGCCGCCATCCAGACGCTACAAGCAGCAGCAGCTAGCTGCGCCATTGGATTCGCTGGAGATGCGGCATGCTTTCTTTGTACGGCTGTCGAGCACCTTCACCGCGTGGGAGCGACGTCCTGGTGTGATGTTCACTTAATTTGAGCCAGTGTACGTGTAGGTGTCGACAATCCGCACCAGGCTGGGCGTTCGGCCGATGGCTACACGCCTGAGGAGAAGCACGAAATGCGTACACAAGATGGACATGGATGACCTGTTGCCATTCTACAAGCTGGCGCAGCAGGCCCATTTCCTGTTCGAAAAGCTGGGAGATGGCAAGCTGAAGGAGCTGTGCGAGACTGGCACTCCTGCTGTCGGAGCCCCAATCCGAGCCTCCCAGCGACGCCCGAGCGCTCTTCTCCCGGCGGATCTTCGTTCTTGCCACCGGATATGACCGTCTACCGCCGATTCCCAGCAGCACCTGACGATTGTTCGAGCACTGAAGAAATGTCAAAATATAATTTTTCTCCATTCTCCACTAATGCCGTGCGTTGCCCGGGAAGCTCCGGATATTATAGTTTTTTATTTAGTGAAGGCTGGAGTGCTCAAAGTGTTGCTCACTTGATGGTGTAGGAGACTGTAACGTGACGATACATGTGCATCGTACTCACATTCGCAATATTTTGCAGTGAATCTATTCCAACGAACGTCTGGGAAACCAGTCCGTGAGTCGTGGGGAAGCATATTTAAAGTTCCAGAGCTTGTATTCGTACAACTTCCAGCAGAAGATGTATGTGCCTTTTCACTTCTTGCCCATGGGGGTAGAGCACCGATGACTTGAGGCAGCTCTCGTTGCACCTCTTCTTCAGCATCCTTCGGACCTCCCAAAAACATAGCATCGCTATTAGTTTCAATGTAGTTAAGCAGGTATTTTAGAGCTACCACATGTTAATTGTGTTCGCACCTGCTTATGATTTTCGTACGTCGTTGCATCCAAAAGTTCGAAAACTGTGACCGACCCGTCCAAACACCGCGTCACCATTAACACATGTGGGGGAAAAGCTTCATTTCGAGTAACTGAAGGCTGAAGTGCGAGTAAGTCGAGAACATGACTGACAATCGAGTACATGCATTGCATGGGATAAAGACCAAGTATAGCGAGATGAAAAACAAGTAAATGCATTGATGTGTGCTTGCCTACTCCGGAACACCAACGATGTTGAGCCCGCGGGAGTGACTGTGAGAAAGCGCTTGCGCCAACTCCTCCAACTCCTCGTCCGCCGGAAAAACGTACAGGCCACGCGTAGCGACCATCGTTCTCTTGCCAGGCTGTGATTTTGCCGACCAAATACGCAGGAGCTCCGGGACTTCCGCCATCGGATTCGAACTCGCGCATGATCGACCAGTGAGGGCAGCGGGCTGGCGCTTTTTAGAGCAGGCGAATGAGATTTTTCTCCGCGAAAAAGTGGTCGTCGGCTGCGTCGCGAACCAGAGCACCTCGTGTTTTAGGC
>AWVW02036646.1:0-10878 GCA_000500225.2 Phytophthora pinifolia
CATGGCGCTTGCCACCTTCCTGACCAAGAACATCACTGCCTAAAGTGGAACCACGACGTGATTTGGGTGGCGTGACCAACTTGTGTACGGACAGAAGGAAGGCCGGAAGTCTTGTCGCGCTTCCTTTGCATGGGCGACTGTGCTTGTGCTGGCGGTACGGTTGTCGTAGCCTTCTAATCACTACAAAGCTATTTTATTAACTAATGCCGTGCTTTGCCCGGGAAGCTCTGTATGTTGGAGAGCAGGATCATCAATAGTTGTTTTTCATGAGGAACATTTTGTTGTTTTTGTTTACCGTTAACACTGATCAATACAACTACTTTCCCGTGTTAGTCAGTATTACTGCGTAGTATCTCACGCGTGAGGTATTGTCGGTGATGTACATGACCCGCACCTACACACGGGTGCAGACCTGTCCGTACTCGCCTAGAATCGAATGTTCGCGTCCTGGTGATGCCAACGCGAACATTCGATTCTAGACGAGTACGGACAGGTCTGCACCCGTGTGTAGGTCACTTGAATGTCGTTCCAGGACAATTACGCTAAAAGCCAACTCACTGTCATATAGACTTGTTGCGTTTATTTCCGCCAAGAGGAAGTACGTTATTTTGTGATACGCACCAGTTCTGCGGCGCCACGTTGGCCACGAGCGACGCGTTGATGGCGACCTGCACGCGCACATTGGAGTCTGACGGCGAGGCCAGGTGCTGCACCTCTACGTCCGCCTCCTTCTTGAGCAGGAAGGCATGCGAAACCTGCGAGCGACGGAAGCGCTCGTCCACTTTGGTGCCGCCCGGGGTCGTAGTTACACTGAGCGAGCCGTAGCCGTTGGACGTATGTGGCGCGGCGACGAAGAGGTTCCGGCCATGACGGCGGGGGCAGATCGCGAGCGATGTACACTTTCCGGAATGCTTCGCGGGGAGTTAAGGAAAAATATGTTGCTTATTAGTGCACCCCAAATTACCCTTAATTTGGTGTGTTATACATCGCCTATGAGACTTCGCACATCACAAAAAGAAGAAGCCACACTTTCACGCTTGCTTTTGAATGATAAGGCGCTCGCAAATCACTGCACAAATTGTTCAGACCGGTTTAGCGTCTCTCCAATCTGTGAGCGGTTGGTGTATCACAGGTAGCTGTACTCGGATGGTCGTGGTGCTCCGAGCTAATTGAACTAACATCACCGCCTCATTTCCTGTTCTACTTCTTGCACGATGGCGCCTTCCATGTCTAAGACAGACCGAGGAAAGAGCTGGACCGGGCCGGAGCTGAATCGCATGCTGACTGCGGTGGAAGGCATCTAGCCTCTGGGGGGTAATGACTGGGAGGCTGTTGCAGGTCGATACGCTCCCACGCGAGTTTTCTGAGTGTGACGCTGACGCCATCAAGAGAAAGTTCTTGGCGTTGAAGAATGCTTTGAAGCCAACGGGTGACCCATCTTGTCCGGAGGAGGTAGTTCGCACTAAGCGCGCGTACTACAGGATGGAGTCTCGTTCTGATGTTGAGTCGATTGAAGCCACGGCACCCGGCAACACCACGATCACCTCTGCATCAGCATCACCAAGTGCCGAAGCCCCAGCCAAAGTACCGTCTTCTCCCAGTGGAACAGCATCCACCGCTACTTCTGTAGTAGCTGAGGATGCGATTCCTGCCGCACGCCTTCAACGCCGTCTTCTGTCGAAGACAGCGCAAACTCATGAGCACGTTCCGCTTCTCAGCGATGCGGTACGACGCCAAACGATCTTGGCAATTTAAGTGAAATGCTGAAGCGTGCCCGTGCTACTGCTGAAGATGCAGCGGTTTCTTACACGGTCAAACGCAGGAGGACGATCGACAATTTGTTGGACAAGCGGGAAAAAGAGAGCGGTGGTGACACATATATGGTGCAGGCAGTCATTGCTATGGCGGAACGTGCTGCGATACGTGAGTTGGAATATCGTAGAGAGCGCGAAGAACGTGAGTCAAAGAGGGGGGAGCGAGAGCATCGCCGTGATAAGTTGTTTTCGTCTTGATGACAAAGATGTTGGCCGACAAGCCGAATCCAACCAGCACCTAGCGTAGTTGCACATGCGCTGCAAGATTCGAAACAGGATACCATATATACACTCGTTTCTAAACGAACACCTTCGCATTGATCGTTCCCAACTTAACCTGGATAACTAGGCTTGCAGGTACTCTGAAAACACGCTTCGGATCTGACTGATACTTGTTTTTCTAAGACGAAAATTGTATAGTCGATAGATGTTTCGCAGAAGGCGTCCGGGTCAAATGGAAGGCGCAGTTGCAGACGCCGATAACAACGCTCGGCGGAGCCCATACCCCATTCGGCTGCCCGTCGGACCGATGTAATGGCGTTGCTAAGCGCCACCAAACCGAGTCGGCATTCAATGCGGGCTCGTTCTAGAGCACCATCTTTCAGAGGCGTTCGAATTCGTCCAAACAGTGCACGACTAACGGGAAACGAGTCCGCGACAACGCCACACCCTTCAACTGTCCACAATGGGTCCGCCAAGCGTAGGTGTAGCTGAAGACTCGTCTCGCCATCGTTCCAGGAACCGGGTAGGTTGTGCCGCTTGTACGATCGACACCATAGCACAATGTGCCTGTCACTAAGACCGAATGCAACCAGTCTAGTGTCAGCAGTAAATGTTAGCAAGTAGAACACCATCCAGTTAGAGGTTGTAGTGAGCATTTTGTAGATCAGCATCGGTGGGACTTTGGACTCGATAATTTTTATCATCTACAAAACCCCACACACCTTCCAGAAGAGGCTCTTTTGCTTTCACTTGACGCGACCACTGACGCTGTTGCTGTTTGGAAGGAAAGCGCACTTGAGCATCCGGAAGCTCACGCAAGGCTGCATCTAATGCAGCCTCTGTTTTTATAGGACACGTGATAGTGTTGCAGGGGGATTCCAAAGAGCTCACAGAGCGTCTTAGCTTCGACAGCAGCAGTGTAGTAGTGTAGCGCTAAAGCAGCATGCTTCACTACTAATGCAGGAGGGCGCCCACGACGGCCGAGACCTGACTCTACGACGTAATACCTTGAGAAAACCTTCAGTAGCTCGTCAAAGCGCCAGGTGGGATTGAAACGGTGGCAACGAAGCTGCCTTTAGCTCGTCCAGCGTACATTGACGTGCCAAGGAGACTGCAGAGGTGAGATGAGCGCATCGCTTATCAAATAGTTCCTCTCTGACCATCATCCGCAGGCGCAGCAGCAGCAAAAGCTGGCGTCGTGAACGCTTCGTCTTGCATGACTCTTGAATGGCCACCAACATGGTTGGCAGCAGCATTTCCTTCTAATAGAGCAGATAAGAGGGATTTTGAGCCCTGCATTTGAAGCCAAAAAGTACAATAAAAAGTGCGTGCGAACTTAGCGCTGCGGCGTCAGGCGCGTACGAGACATTTTGAACTGCAAAACCCCAGATTGTTGCAGCGAAAAGTACAAAATCGATTCATTCATTTTAGTCGGGCTCACTATACCCCATCCACCTGATGAGATACTCGCGGACACGTTTGGACGTTCGAGTGCGTTTGGACCATCTGAGGTCCAGGATCTTCTCGACCTCGTACTCGTCGTTCGCGTTGTCCACCTCCCAACTGTCTTCCGGGAGTAACGCAGCGTCGAAGTCATCGTTATCGTCAACATCGATCGGATCTCTGGGTCGTCTGGGATGTACCACTCGGGCTTTAGCCGGCTAACATGAACCCACGGATTTACGCGGTAGCCCGTGTCTTTGATGTCCAGCTTAACCCGGAGGTCATCGTGAATTTCAGCAATCCTGAAAGGTCCGTGCCAGAGGTGTGCCAACTTGCGGCTCAGCTCGGGCTGCACTTTCGGGATGTACAACCAAACCGAATCTCCAAATTCAAAACCGGACTTGATTCGGTCCGAAAGCTCCTTCCACTTCCGAGTTTGCTCGTCCGAGCGCGCCCTCTTGGCTTTCTTCTTAAGGTCTTCGGCGCAGGCTCGAACGTAGCTGTCGCCACCCGTATGCCGAACGTTCAGTCGCCCCAGACGGCTTCAGGCCCAACATGACCGAGATCGTGCTCTTGGCATCCCAACCGTGGATGAGGTAGAACGGGGTGTCCAGCCGAGTCGCATCGAACGAGGTGTTCAAGGCAAACATCAGCCTTTCAGCGTGCTCATCCCAATCGCTCTGGTCGGATTCCGCGATGTAAGCTCGGATGGACCAGACGACAGTCTGGACTGAGCGCTCCTGCTGACCATTCGCTTGAGGGCGATAGGCTAGCGTGGCTCGTTGTCTACTTCCCAGAAGATCGCGAAAACGGGTGAACACTTCGCTCATGAACCCAGGATCCTGGTCGTGCCGCAGCATTGAACTTGCACCGAAATTCCGTAAGACACGCTATTCGTAAGCTTCAGCCACGTCTTGAGCAGTAGTCGTATCCATTGGCCTGCACATCACATATCCCGAAAAGGAATCTTGGAAGAGAAGTAGGAACGTATTTCAACGTTCGGACCTCGGAAGATGCGTGACAAATCCATCGAAACTACCTCGAATGGGTATCTCGGTTCGATGTTTCCGGGCGACGGTCCGGGGTTCGGAGGCCGCCCCTTGCCACTTGAACAGCCGACACACTCTTCCACGAAATTCTGGGCGTCCTTGTATATACCACGCCACTAGAACTCCATCCGCAGCCGCTCATACGTCCGAGTTACTCCTTGATGTCCACCTTGAAATTCTTCGTGGGCATACTGCAACATGTCCGGACGCAACGTTTGTGGAACAACAAGTCTGGGCTCGGACGACATATCTCGAGGGCGATTCGGGGTGGACTTACTCAGTCGATAGAGGATGTCTCTGGCATCGAGGGCGAACATCTCAGTCTCTTTCGAGAGTCGCTTCATCTGGGAATGCGAAAACCTGTCGAAGTCTCCTTTCAGGAAACGCTTCAGATTCATGAGATCCTCGTCCGCTTCTTGATGAACCTTGATCCTCCTCCATCGTTCAGCCTGATACTCAACCGGGTTCATTGGCTCTGTCCGCTCAGACTCTGGGCGACTCCTGGCAGCGACCGCTGCCATGACTCTGGATGCGATGGGCAGTGGGGCCGATTCTGGTCCCAAACGAACATTATTCGGAGTCTCGGACGGAAGGTTGTCTCGGCCGGAATCTTCTTCAATAGTGTCGTTCGGGTCACGCTGGGCTTCATCAACTTCTCGTGAATCTTTGAGACTTGTTCGAGATGGGTYAACTCAGCCGGATCTTCCACCTTCCAGGATTCCCCCAGGGCTAGCGTCTTGGACGTGAGATAGTCAACAGCCGGATTGAAGTCACGCTTGACATGCACGAGTCGGATGGAGTTGAACTTGACCTTCCGAGTCTCGTACTCTGCGAGCCGCCGTTGTAGGTTAGCCTGGTTACAGTTAATCAAACCCAGAGGCTGCTGGATCACGATCCGGGAATCTCCAACGACAACGACGTCCGGAATTTCACGTTCAGACATCAAGTCTAGGCCTTTAGGCAACCCATGATACTCCGCATCATTGGCTGTGACATCTTCCAGGATATAACCGTGAGCGGCAAGGCGTGCCAGCCGGGAAGTTTCCAGACCAGCTCCCACGCCTGGTCGACGTCTTCGCTGCTCCATCGAAACTTAGGACGTAACCCTCGAAGTCAGCTTCTAACATCTCCGCACTGATGATGGGAGGTGGCTTGACTCGACCTTTAGCTGGGATGAGCGAATCTGCAATCTCGTCCAAGTGTTCCCGGGGCGTGATGCCAGCGCGTAGGATGGCTGGTAGGCCATCTTCGTCTCGCTGAACCTTCCGCACTTCCAAGTTCCAATGTGACAGCGTAACACCCCAACGGACACACCTGCCATCAGCTGTCTTGGACGTGAGCAGTGAAAATCTAGGTCGAGCAATCCCGGGTGAGGTTTTGGAACACGTCCAGGACCCGCATCACATCCAAGGCTTCCTTTTCCGCGATGTGATAGCGCACCTCTGAGTTGTTCAGAACCCGCCCCGTGAATCTGACTGGGTGGATAACTCCGTCGTACTCTTGTCCAAGAACTGCACAGGCGGCCCATCGGTTTACATGTGGAATGATCACGAATGGGCGAGTCCGGTCTGGATGGCGCAATAGTGGAGTCGAGACGATTTTCCGTTTGAGGATCTCGAAAGATTCCTTCGCCCGGGATAGATCACGTCCAGACTTGATCTGTTCGCCGGTCAATTCATACAGGACAGCAGCCACAACCGGGAAGTCTTCAATGAACTTGAGATAATAATTCAAACTTCCGAGGAAGGACTGCACGCCTTTCAGAGTCGACGGGAACGGGAGATCTCGGACGCCTTTTGCGATCTTGGGCACAGCTCGAATCCCTTCCGCACTAATTTCATGCGAAAGGTACGGGATAGAGAGCTTCCCAAACTCGCTTTTCGGAAGACTGACCGAGATGTTCCAATACCGAAGTCGAAACAGGAGTGTGTTCAAGTCGTCACACAGCTGATCCCAGGTAGACGCCCCATGAGCAATGTCATCAATATACGAACTGCGTCCGAGAACTGGTCCCAACTGAGGTGGAGCCAATATATTCCGTTTGAAAACTGTGATCTTGTCTGTCAAGGCAGGGACATCACGTCCGGACTTCTCTCGATCGGAATTCACCGCGTTCCGCGGGGTCCAAATCAGAAACTTCATCACTTCCGGATCAACCTTTTTTTTCTCTTCTTCTTCTGGAGAGAGCCTCACGAAACCCCAAAGACAGTTGTTGATCACTGCTTGGTAGACGAGAGGAGCGTTCTTGAGTCCGAACGGCATTCGTACTCACTGGAAATGTCCGAACGGACACACAAAGGCCGAGATTAACTTGGCCCACTTGGTCATTCGGATCGACCAGAATCCAGACGCCATGTCGAGACTCACGAACCACATCGCGCTCTCGAACCCGATCAGCAAGTCGTCGATCAGAGGCGAGGGATAGTTGGATAGGGTGATGAACACATTCACAACTCGGTAGTCGATACACATCCGGATGTCAATCTCATTCTTCTTCAAAACTAGCACGATCGGGGATGCCCACTGGGAATCCGAAAGCTCAATCAGTCCAGTTTCCAAAAGCTTCTTGAGCAACTCGTACACCTTCAAGGTTAAATGCGGAGCGATTGATCTCGGACGCTGGGCGACCGGCTTGGCTTCACCAACGTCCAAGTCACATTCCACACCTCTGGCCGGGGCTGGGGCAGCGTTACCATCTCCTAGGAATATCGTGTGGTGAACTTCCAGGATCTTTCGCAGCTTTTGTCCTTGAACGTGAGATGTTCGTCTGGGAACACCGACGTCCGCCTTGCTGATATCACACGTCGGAAGCAGGTCCTTCAGTTCGGGAAGCATAGCAAGCTCGTCTCTCAGTTGGAACATTAGATCGCTGCCCTCACTCCGGGCTTCAAATCCAGTTCCTCTTGATTAACTCACATGCACCTGATATACTCCCCATCGAGCTTCTGAACAGGAGCACTTGGCATCGCGCAATCTGGAAGATCCACCAACTTTTCATCACCTTCAGACCCACCTCTGACAGGCAAGTCTGGTCGACACGTCGTTAAGTTATCATGAACTTCAATCTCAACTCCCACGCCTGGACAGTTTTCACTATGCTCGGCGTCGAGATGATTTCACCGGCTCGAACGGACTCCGTCTCAGTGTTGTCACATATCTCAGCCGGGACTTGTTGAAGCCTGGCAATCCGGACTTCCGCGGTTCCAGTCTTGGGACGTATCATGATCTTGGTTGGCCAGTCGTAGTTCGGGGTATCTGTCAGAGGTGGTTTCATTGATTCTTCAAGCTCAGCCAATCTCCGCAGTCGCTCGCGCTCGCGATGGGAAGGTGCGTTCTCATAGATCAGCTGTTGCCACTCACGATACTTCTGCCTTCCCGGACGAGCATATCGTCCAGACTCCGGGTAAAACCCGTACTCGATGATCCGAGCCACTGCAGTCGGGTATCAATCCAGACTGTGTTGACCGAAAGATTCGCCACCTTGACCGCCACAGCCCAACCTCGAGCAGCGTACAGGATCTCGGTGACCCAACGATCTCCGCGTCCAGCCCAGACCACCTCACGTTGAGGATTAGTCTGACCGTAGCGGATCCGGACGACCGCATGCTCACCCGGACGCAAGTAAATACTCTGGCTGGGTTCCACTGGTATGTCCACGCCTAGATGCTCTCGAGACGGTCCGCCATGCATCACGATAGTCTCCTCATCCGGAAGTTGCATGAGACCTTCCCGAACGCACAACCGTACTCCAGCCGCGTACATGAAGTTCATCCCCAGTAGCACTTCGAGACCTTCACCAATGTTCGTCAACCACACGTTCACGATGTAAACCACCCTCTGTCCGAGCGTGATCTTCACCTTCCCGTGCGATGTAATGTACGTTGGAGCTCCTCCTAGTCCAGAACCTTGATCGGGTCTAGAAACATTCGGAATTTCAGCTTGAGCCTACGTGCAAGATCCAAACTGATCATGCTTCCGGATGACCTGGTGTCAAGAATTCTCGTCCGGGCATCGTTTATTGCTCCATGTACCATCACCACTTCATGACCATCCTCCGACTCGTAATTCTCCCACCAATCGTAGCGTTGTCCCGGAAGTAACTTCAGTGCAGAAGGTCGTTCGAGATCTTCCACATCTAGGCGGTTCTGTTCGGGATTTCCGCGTCCAGGGTCAACAGGTTCTTCTTGAATCAGAGTAGTCATGCGTTGTTGGTTAACTCGTTTCTTGGTCCTCAGCTCTGGTCCGACATACACTAAAACACACAATCGTTTGGGGTGCTCCTACCCGGCGCGTTCTGGACCCCCGTCCAGCGGGCTTAGTCGTTTAACGCCCCCCTTTGATTGGCCACCCCGCCCCTCGATCGCTCGAGGACCTTGGGCGGCAAATCTTTCAGCTTGTCGTTCCGAGCGTAGGTCTTCAGTGTCTCCAGTCTTCGCAGCTGCCTGAGTGAACTTGGCCGCACTGCTTACAGGCCGGGACTCGGCAGACGTAATCTGGATGGCCGGTTCGGCCACAGCGATCACACTTGATCTCTTTCCAGCAGTCCTTCTCCTTGTGGCCGAATTTCTGACACTTCTCGCAGAACTCCAGTCGGTCCGGGTTTTCACGCCTTGGGGACTGCCATCCCAACCGTGGAGACTGTCCTCCGGGATGAGGGCTTTCTGGTCCAGGCGGGCGCCATCCCGAATTTTCCATAGCACGGAACACCAGACTGCGAATTTCCGCCTCAGACATAGCACTCCTGGCCGTTGCGTTCGAGGTAATTCCATCCGGAACTTCATGTCCGGGATCTGCCAACTCAGGTTGAGCTGGCTTGACTTCTTCAACCTCATCCTCGAAACGCACACGGGGTTCTTCGCTCTCATCTGAATCAGATTCGACGGTGGCGACATACGCGCGCCCTTGACGTCTCGGCTTGAAACGTCCAGGCGGGGTATTGTCGGCTCGGAAGTCACGCGTCCGGGCTGGCGGAGTATTGTATCCTCCGTCCAAGCTCAGGTATTCATCCTGCTGCAGCACGAACTCCAGGTCTTCCAGACGACGAAACCTCTGGTTGCGTAGCACCAACTTCAGTTGTGGGTCTCTCAGATTCTTCATGAAACGCTTGATGTGCTGGGTGCACTCAGTCTTCGACTTCCGGAAACGGACATCCGCCTTGACTCCGGCCTCGTTCAGGCGATACAGGAACTCCAACGCAGTCTCCGCCGACTTCTGCTTCATTGTGAAGTAGCGATCAGCCTCGGGCGTGGCATCCTTTAGGTATTTCTTCCTGAATGCTTTCGAGAGCTTGCTCCAGTCTCGCTGGACATGCTTGTTCAGCTGACCACGCCAATTCCGGACTGCGGACGACATCTTTATCTTGAGCTCACTGAGTTTGGTTCGCTCAGACCATCCCCCTTGGGATGCCAGGTTGGAGAACCTTTCCCACCAGCTCCGACGATCACCGTGCGATGCCTTCTCATCAAACTTCTCGAGAGTCGCTGAGTTGACGTAGGGTCGAACGCTAAGTAGTGTCGCTCCAGTCTTGGAAGTGCCGGGCGTGACTACAGACGTGAATCGGTCGTCATTCGAACTGTCACTCCGCAGGCTGTCGTCGTCGTCCGAGCTTGAGCTAGAGCTTGAGTCCGAGCTGGACGGCGAGTCATCCCGACGACGCGACTTCTTGGGCGGCTTCCTCCTTTTGTCCGGCTTCTTCGTCTCCTTCGTCACCTCTTCCTTCACAACCGGCTTGACCTGGGTCCTGGATGTAGTGGCCCGGGATGTCTGCGCCTTGGTGGGCTTGGGCGGCACCACATCGGCGCCACCTTCGGTCTTCACAGCTTGGGAGGAAGAACGTTGAGGAAGCCACGACACCGTGGCTCCCGGGATAGTCGCACGGAGTTGTGCCAAAGCGACTTCCGAGAGGTTCTTCTGACTCGTCGCTGTCCGGACGGAAGATGCGTTTCCAGTGTTGACGCCAGTCCAACTGGTTGCTCGTTCGGGGTTGTCACCTCCTTGAACAGTTGCCGGATTGGGGGAGGAAGTCGTCTGTTCGGTTTTGACTTGAGCATTAGACGCCTGAAGATCACGAATCTGGCTCGCCTGAAACCGCTGCATATTCAGCGCGGACTCTCTTTCTCGTTGGCGTTCGGCCTCGATCGCTTCCAGACGCAGTCGCACGGCTTCCTTGTTCTGCCGGTCTTGTTCAGCCCAGGCAGCACGTTCGGAGGCGAGCTGAGCCTCGGCCTCGGCTTTGCGGTCTCGGACGAGCTGCACTGCAGCAGCTTCCAGGCGCTCACGTTCAGTCTGGGTAGCCTGGAGGCGAGCCGCTTCGACGAGGGCTTCCACGTCCGGGGTCCGATTAGCTTGAG
>KV731313.1:0-11501 GCA_000500225.2 Phytophthora pinifolia
GGCGATCAGGATCGCGAGAGCAGTCCGCGTTAACTACGCCAAGTACGACTTGAGGGTGTTTGTGGTGGGCTTTGGCCGCATCAATTTGTCGGTTCTCCGACTCCTGGCGGCTGAGATGGGCGGCGAGTATCGACAAGTGCTGGACGCCGAGGCGCTGAGAACGGAGTTCCAGCGGATCGCGGCCGTTCTCAAGAAGAACGAGGCCAGTCTCGCGCTGCTGGAAACGTGAGCTGGTGGAAAAGTTTGAGTGCTGTAGCAGAGGAAGGATTCAGGAAGGCAGGACAGACACTTCAGTATATGTGGGAACCTTGTAGCTTCGGGCCTGTTATCTCGCGCATTGGTATCTTGTGATCCTACCAACTTGGGGCTTTACTGTTGATGTTGGAGCTCCGAGACATCGGATGTCAATGGCCTCTGGCTCAAAACAGTGCAGCGTCGATCCAAGCAAACACGACGAATTCACAGTGAGCTGAACACTTTGTCCGCTCAAGACGGTAAACGCCTTGCTCCTGGCCTACGCATCGCTTGCCGAACGAGCCAATGCGTACATTGGAGCTCGGCCTATTCAATCCACAACTGCTTTCACTAGGAGCCGGGAGCTCTTTAGGAACCACCCTCCCTTAGCTGGTCCCAAACATTAAGCTGCAAGTGACGGTGAAAGCCTGGACATTCACTTCTATTCATTAGCTGCGGCCTCCTGCCAAATAGTAGCCGTACCGTAATTGTGGATTTTTACGGTATTTATTGCGGACTATTGTTTTTGAGAGGAGAAATACAATTTTATACGGGATCCGTAACTACCAATTCCTAGAATCCAACCACCCTGACGGCACACCACCGATCATCCAGATCGAAGGACTGGCCAGCAGAGGACGGCATAGGCGCCAACAGGCAGCACGCATTGCATCGAGCGACTCACTTTCGTTCCTCCAACGTCCCAAGAAGCCTCCTTCGCCTCTCACCTCCGCGCCATGTCGACCAAGCAGCTCTGCGCCTTCTTCTTCACCATTGTTCGCCCAGGCGAGCACAAGTGTAACATCTGTGACGTGGTACACAAGCAAGCTCCCAAGATCGGCTACTCCAACTCGATGAGTCATCTTTCCTCCATGCATCCAACGCATGGTGAGGAGTACGCGGAGTTTCACCGTCGGAACCTATCGTCACTGGAGGTGTTCAGCTTTGTGGATGCCGACACCAGCAACATGTACGACTGGCTTCGTTGGATCGTCGAGCGCCATCTCCCTCTGTCTGAGGTCGAGTGCAAGTTGACGCAGCAGGTCGTGAAGATGCGTCCCACCACTGCGGAGACGTTGAAGACGTACATGGGTCGTGTCGCCACTCGTGTGGGCAACACCATCGCCACCGAGATGGGCACCGTGTTCCGCCTCATGTTCGATGGGTGGAGTAGTATGACCCATCACTACGTCGGCGTGTTCGCGATCTACCATGCGCACGGCCAGCGCCAAGAGCGTCTGGTTGGACTGTCTCCAATGCAAGATGGCTTCACCGCTGACGCCCACATCCAACACCTCGATTCAATCTTGGATGTGTACGGCAAGACGCTCGACATGGTGAAGTTTCTGGTGGCGGACAACTGTTCGACCAATCAGAGCATTGCCACGAAGATGGGTGTGCCCCTCGTTGGTTGTGCGAGTCATCGTTACAACCTGGCTGTCCAGAAGTTCCTATCTGGCTACGAGTCTGAGATTTCTCAGATTCAGAACCTGATGACTCATCTGCGATTTCCTAACAACATGGCCGAGCTGTCTCGTCACACGGATCTCCGCCCAGTCCGCTCCAACGTGACCCGCTGGTCATCCATCCACAACATGATCCAGCGCTACGTCAAGATTCGTGATGCAATCGCGCTTGTTGCCGACGTTGAGCTGATTCCACGGGGTCCAGCTCACCGACGCATCACGACGCTCCTGGAAAAGCTCGTGGAGCTTGACAGTGTGACGGTGAARCTCCAGTATTCGCGCCGCACTCTTGCAGAARTCCGCGCCCTCTTTGACGCCTGCCTCGAGAAGTACCCGATTATGGGTGAGCATCTCAAGGCAGGCGCCRAAATTKKGSACTCCCCMGCGTTTGAAGGTGCGGTGGTWWAGTTGGCAAGCGGTGGACTGCTCACGGCTGCTGAAGTGGACGCCGTCGCGCCGTTTAAGGTCGACGCAACGGTAGCAGGAGCCACCACCGACGACGAGCCGTGCGACTTCGCGACGCAGATCCTTCGTCGAGTGAAGAAGCCCCGCCGCGAGGAGCCTTCAATGGCTGACTACGACAAGTTGTTGTCGGAGATCCCTCCGACGAGCAACCGTTGTGAACGGTTGTTCTCGGAGTGTAAGTATGTCCTTACGCCTCATCGTTCGTCGATGAGCGCGTTCGTATTCGAACAGCTCATGTTCCTGAAAGCAAACAGGGATCTATGGACCGCTGCGACCTTGCTGCCATAACGACTTCGCTTGTCGTCGCCCAATATACTGCAGTTAGTGGTACTATTATTATTGGCTCGCTTCGTATTCCCCTAATGACTATTCCCGTCGTCGGCGTTGCCGCATGCGGGCTATTGTATTTGGGTAGGCCTGCCTCGAGAACCGACAAATTCACGTGGCCAAAGCCAACAACAAACGCCTTCAAGTCGTACTTGGCGTAGCTCAGGCGGATGTGCCGAGCTAGAGCGATTCCCTGCTCGATATCACACGGCCAGCCGTCCGAGGCACGGCCTTGTACTGCTCAAAGTCGCTGCGTGAGAGGACTTCATTGGCGGCTCGCAAGCCTTTTCCAAAGCTCGTGGCTCCTTCTGTAAACGGCACCGACAACTGCAGTGCGTCCGGCAACGGTGTGCCTTGCGGCTCTCGTGGTCGAACGTGACGTATGAGATCAAGTCGTTCTCTCCTCCGTCTTTCAAGCGGCTGATGCCGAACTCGTTGCACGCGCACACCAAGTCTTGCCGCGGCTGGCAACTCATCGACCCGGAGCTGTCCAACACGAAGACGCTGTGGAACTTGCCCGTATCCACAGCGTGCACGCACTCGAACTTGTGGCCATCTACGTAGGCAACCCCATCATCGATCTCCGGTTTCAGCTCAGGCTGGTGCCAGGCGTCCAGCAGACAAAACGAACGAGCCTTGTCCGGATCATCATGTTCGGATGCATCGCACTGAAAGGGGCACTTGGAAAAAAGCGCTCGCTCCTCGTCACTGCAGGGATCTTCCCATCCGATCGTAGTCCAGAACTGAGCGTGCAGTAGCTCGTCCATAGCCTTCTCCGGTGGCGGGAACAACTCGTCAGTACAGTGACGACGGTGGTCCTTGCTGACGTCCCCAGCGTACACACACTTCTCGCCGTCTTTGCCCTCACACTGCAGGAAATGAACGTGGCCACGCCCCATCTTGGCACAGAACAGGTTGCACATTTCCGCAATCCCTTTCTCGCCCACTTGGTACTTGCGGTCCTCCACGTCGACGTCATTGCTCTTGGCCAGGAAGTACGTCTGCCACATGTTGCCGTGAGAAGTGGCGTGTAACCCCAAGTGGCCGAAGTGCTTGTTGCAGTAGTAGCTGCACGACGGGCATCGCATATCACAATAGTGGACCGTGGTTGGGGCCTCCTCTTCTTCTCGACTCGCTTGCGCGAGACACGAATGCCCCCGTCCTTCGTGCTGCTGCTCGCCACTAACAAGCACATGCGCGCAAGGCTTCTTGCAGCCGTTCATCTCCTGGTAAATGTACTCGAACGACCCACGCGCTCCCGTGTACGTTCTCGCCGACTTCTTCAGGTGAACCTTCTGCTCGCAAATGCCATCCACGGCGCACAATTCGCGGCACGCGTGGCCGCTACCGCAGATATGCGTGGCGTCTTCGCTACCCTCGAGGTCTTCGCCGTCTTTCAAGAGCCCGCTTTCCTCCGCAAAGACGCGAGACTCGACTCCTTGGTCGTGGAAGTGACCATTCTCCCCACAAACGTTACTGCAGCCTGCGATCAAGCACGGGTGGAGGCATTGCACCTCGGCACACTTGTGTACCAAGTGCTCTCGCTGAATATCCAGCAAGCCAGACGCCGAGCAACTTGCAGCCGAGCACTTGACCCCGCAAACGTGGACTTGAACAGAGCACCGATGCTCGCCACAGTGTTCGGCGCGCTTCGAGCACGTCTTGTCACAGTTGGAAGCTTCGGCCAGCGCGCAGCTCTTCCCGCACGTGCGCTCCCCGTATAGACTCCTCAACAGCCTACACACACGACCGCTACCGTCGTCGAAGTACTCCGGCATCTCTATGTTGGTCTCCACATCTTCCCTGGTCGGGCCGTTTAGGAATGCCGTGACGATGTCAATGTGCTCGCATAGCAGGCCGTAGTGCAGCGCCAACAACAACACCAACTTGACTGCTTCAAACGAGACGACAGGAGCGTACGACTCCCAAAAGTGGACCCCGTACTGTTGCTGGCAGCCTTTGACTGTTAATGGATCACCTCTCCCTTCGGATTCCGCTTCCGTACGAAGATCCAGTTGCTAGTCAGAATATTTTTGCCCTTTGGGCGCTCCACCAGCCGCTCCCACGTGTTGTTGCGCATCAAGACCGAGTACCCCTTCTCCAACGCCTCCTTCCATTTGTCGGCGTCGGGAGCACGCAAAGCTTCCTGAATACTCTGCGGCTCCATGAGCAAGTTGACAGCTAGAGCTATGAGACTGGGGGGGATTTCCACCTCACAGTTCTGCAGTCGAACGTTTGGACGGCGAATACGTGAAGAACTGCGGAACGATGTAGCCGCACGCGAAGCCTCACCTCTCCACCCATCGGCTTCGTCGTCATCTTCACTGTCGGTCTCCACAAAGCCCTCACAGGACGTGATACGACCCAAGAAATCCACAGGATCCCCAAAGCTCATTTCACCGTCATCAGGAGCATCATCAACAGCACCAAATGCATTGCCTACAAATTCATCACTAGCTTGATCTCCCACTGAAGGCGAAGCCAGGCGATCCGGCCGTTTCCTCCTGACTGCTGTTAGGCAAGTCCACAACGCCTTCAGCACCACTTTCACGTTCAGCTGCTTCACATTGAGAAGCGTTAGCCCCCCNNNGACGAAGTACACCCTCGGGTGTCAACGGAGTCACTGCTGCAGCAGCCCCCGTCGGAACCTCTTGACCTGCTACCAGCCAATGCCCAGGCGCACCTGATGTTGTCGGAGCAACCGATCTACTTCCTTCACCAGCAGGATAACTACAGCTAGCGTGAACTTCACAACGTTGACGATTTGATGAACCCGTGCAATCATAATGAGAGCAGCACTTCATACCCAAAGTCTCTCGATGCACAACAGGTAGTCGCACGTAAGGTATGATCGAAGGCAACGCATGCCGTTCTCGACCATAGCGGTTGGAGAGTAGCTTGGTCACGTAAGATGCCCCCACAGTCCAGTCTTTTTCAAAATCGACCGAGCGAAGTTCAACAATGTTACCCGAGATCAAGTTCAGGATGCGATAGCTCTCTGAGTGCTTCGCGTACCCCACGAATAAGCCCGACTTGCCTGGGTTCTTCCAACTTACTTCTGGCGTGAAGATGAAGGCTATACAGCCCCACGCCCACAACGATGTCATGTCCGGTCGCTCTCCGAAGCGGCGAAAGTATGGAGTCTCACCTCCAATTGCATTATTTCCGCTGATATTCATCACCTCGATAGCAAAACCGAGCGCTTCACCCCAAGTAGCCACTGCATATTGGCTGCAGTCAGCAACCATCGGACACGAGAGAGCATCACTCCGTTCATCCTCTCTACCAATCCGCTATCTTCCGGACTGTAAGAGTTTATCGTGGTGTACTCGACCCGTTGCTCTGGAGGAGCGTCTTCAGCTTGTTGTTGAAGGGCTCACTGCCTGGTCCGAGTTGAACACCTCCACCTTGTTTCCTTGCGCTATGACCCACTGCAAGCGAGCCAGCACCACATCAGAGGCATTCTCCTTTCGTACAGCAAAACTCCCCCAGAGATATCATCCTGCACCAACTAGAAGTGCTCATAGCCATCGTAAGTTACTCCCCCACGTAACACATGTCACTACTCATCAACTTCTGCAACGGTCGAGTCGCTCGACGAGTCACAGTCTTCGTGTAAGACATGTGAACCATCTTTGCCGCTCTGCATGACCACCATGTCCTCGGACAGCTCGACTTCCATACCAGTAGCGACCTCGTATCGCACCATCAGCTGTCACACTGCGGGTGACCAGTAACAAGTCGCCTCATGTGGAGCTGATGTTGCCCTTCTCAACTCGCCGCTAGCGCCGGACGACTTGCTAAGCCTGCAATCGGGTTGAGATGACCCAGTCGTAAATGTCAGCGGTCCAACGATGAACTACCACACTTCTTGTGCTCCACAAGTACCCTCGAGTCACTTGTCTGCTGTCGAATATCACTTTCCAAACCGTGTATAGTGCAGCTTTTGTCGCTTTCGAGCGATATCGATGATTAGTCTTGGTCAACAACAGCCCCGCATGCTCTTTACGCAACCAACACACACGCTGCAAGTTAATGAATCCACACTTGACAGTCCATCGTTCTACAACATGTTCACCAACTTCTTCATCTTCCCGAGAATTTCCATCACAACCCAAGATTGATCCTTCCGGTCATCGTGCAGCACTGAGCGACACTCACGTCACTTGCTGGATCTAGGGCCCACGCCATCGCGGTTCACCAGATACTGGCAGTGGCCGATACGCCCGCGGCGCCTCAGTAGCTTCTCAACGTGGAAGTACGTGGCGCCCTCACTTCTGATCAGCGCGGGAGGAGGACGCAGGGGGCGTCTCGCCGGCTCGGGAGCCTCTTTTCGACGCCGTCGAGGGTTGTCAGTGACTCCTCGAGTCGCAACGGGTGGACGTGGCTGCGCTGCGTGGTCGCCTGCAAGGGGTCGAAGCGACTGTGGCTTCCGAACGGAGCGTGCTTCCTGACTTGGAGCAACTGAAGCACAGCGTGCGGGTTCTGCAAGAGCAGCAGCGCGCAGAGCGAAGGTGATCTTGACCATGATCACAAAACCCTTCGGGAGCATCTGGACTGGATTCGGCATCTGTATAGCCGCGTGGCTGCCTTGCCAGAAGTGGCGCGCCACGGACGTATACGTCTTCTCTCGACCCAAGTGGCCGCTCAGCAGTGTGTCATGTGCCTTGTAGAGGACTCGATGACGCAAGTCCTCATCATTCGGAACGACAAGGCGGGGTTCCTCGCCATCGTCTACTTGGTAGTAGAGAAGGCCATCGGCCATTTAGTAGCGATGCAATCGGGAACGCTGCCGGGCAGTGAGCTTTGCCGACAAAGCTGGCGTCTTCAACGCCTTTACCAGATCTGCAAGATCATCATCGTCGCTATACGCCTCGCGTAGCAGATCGTGGAGCGGAGACTCGAGACACGCAACATGCGCCAGCTCATTGTCCGGAGGCCGAGAGAGCGCGTCCGCCAGGACATTCTGCTTCCCCGGCTTGTATTCCACGGTGAAGTTATGCTCCGCGAAGAAGGAGAGCCACCTTGCCATGCGCTGCGAAAGGTGGGGCGACGATGTCGCTGTCCGCAAGGACGCATGATCTGTATAGATCACGAAGGGTTTGCTCCCTAGGAGATGAACCCGGAACTCCACGAGTGCGTACTTCATCGCGAGAAGCTCCTTGTCGTGGACCGGATAATTCTTTTCGGCCGCCTTCAGCTAGCGCGATTGGAAAGAGACCACTCGCTCCTTGCCGTCGGCATCGACTTGTAACAGGGCACAGCCTATGGCAAAGTCGGATGCGTCGCATACCACACTGAAAGGACGATCRTCGTCCGGCAAAGCCAATATCGGAGCGCTCTGAAGGCTTCTCTTGATGGCTTCAAAAGCTCGCTGAGCTTCGTCGGACCACGACCACTCTGTATCCTTCTTCAGAAGGTCCGTCAGCGGACGCGCCATCTCAGCGTAATTCGCACTGTACTTGTGCAAGTAATTGGCGAGGCCGAGCCACTTGCGCAAATCCTTTTTGGATGTTGGCACTGGCCACTGCGCGATCGCGTCGATCTTCCCTGGATCCGCACGGATCCCCTCCTTGCCAAGGAAACAGCCCAGAAAGGGATCTCTTCGGCGCCGAAGATGCACTTGTTGATGTTGGCATACAAGCGATTCTCGCGCATGCACATCAAAACCTCTCCGAGGTGTGCGATATGCATCTCAACAGCCGTCTTGCCGTCCGTAGCGCGGCTGTGAATAAAGCTGTCGTCGAAGTACGTCTGCACGAACTGCCGCATCGGCCGAAAGAGCTGCGTCACCAGTCTGTTGCACGTGGCTGGTGCGTTGGACAGCCCTTGGGGCATAACCAACCACTCCCATAGCATTCCGCTACGGGTGTTAACCGCTGTGAGCGGAATGTCCGATTCCCGCATCAGTAGCTGGCAGTAGCCATCGACCATGTCGAGCGCGCTGAAGACAGTGCATCCTGCCATGTTGTTCTGCAACACATCCTTGCGAGGAATTGGCGTAGACGCCGGAATCGTGGCTGAGCTCAACTTGTTAAACGCATGTAAAATGCGCCACTCCCCATTGGGTTTCCGAGCGCAAAACGTCGGCGACGAATGCGGAGACTTCGACTCGCGTACCATGCCCGAGGCATACTTCGCCGCGAAGAAGGCGTCGATCACTTCGACTTCTCCTTCGGCAGCGGCCATTGGCGTGTCGTGCAGTACTTGGTGCCCGGCACCAAGTCGATCTCGTGGCGTACGCCGCGATCCGGGGGTAACACCGACGGTGGATCGTCGCTGACGACATCCGCGAACTCTTTTAGAAGATGGTAGTATGGATCCGACGGGTCCTTCAAGATGGCCGCGCCATACCGCTTTTGCCTCCCAGAGGAATTTTCCTCTTCCAGCACCTCGGAGTCCATGACCGAAGAGGTGTTGAGCTCGACCGAGTCTTGTTCCCGGTAGATGACCACCAACTCATCAAAGTCGCCTGCCTTCAAGGAGTCGAGGAGCTCCACATACTCGAGCTCCTCGAGCTCTAGTAGCTCAGCTACCAGAGGTAAAGGAGCCAAGATCCCGCCTTCCGTGAGTTCTCCCGTGAGAACGTCTAGCACCCTGGGTGCGTCCGCCTTATCCGAGACTGCTTCGAGACGGACTCCGTCTTGATGGCGTACTGTCACGGCTGATCCAGCCTTAACAGCGTCCGTGGGGGTCTCTGCTCGCCCGTTCTTCGTTGCGCGAGCTCCAGCTCTAGTGACTTGTCCTGCGTGAGCTGCCTCAGCCCGAACGCTTTGTGTGGTGGGAGCTCCGACTCGACCACGTTCTTGTGCGCGAGCCCTTGCTCCAGCGTCTTGTCCTGCGGGGACTGCCTCAGCCCGAACGCTCTGCGTGGTGGGAGCCCCGACTCGACCACCTTCTTGTGCGCGAGCCCTTGCTCCAGCGTCTTGTCCTGCGGGGACTGCCTCAGCCCGAACGCTTTGCGTGGTGGGAGCTCCGACTCGACCACCCTGTGCGCGAGCCTTTGCTCCTGCGCTTTGGACGCTGTCCGCCCCGTGGGCTGGAACAGAGTTCTTCTGCTCCAGAGGTCCATGAGTCTCAACTTGAGAACACTGAACCCCTGTATTTCCTCCCACATCCACCGAAAGCTCAGGAGCTCTCGATGGTGCAGGGCACGCGGTCGGCAAAGCCGAAGGCAGGTCTAGTACTTCCGAAGTACCAGCGAAATGCCGTTCGCCCCGGTGCGCGTGCACAAACCCGTAACGGGAAGAAAAGGGGACACGACCCGCCAGGGCTCTGTCCGCGAGGGGTTGTGACTAGCTTCGATGGTGCGCGTCTTCCAGTCGATCCACGGTTCGTGCTTGGCTAGCCATGGCATGCCGAGGATCAGATCGTACCGATCATCCATGTCTAAGACAATGATTGGTTCGACCGCATTAAAGTCGTCAAATTTGACCGTCAAAGGGAGGAGAACCTTCCGCGCTGATACAATTGAACCAGTCGCCAGGCGAACAGACACTTTACCATTACTCTTAGAGTCCGCTAAGGCTTTAGCGTACAGTGTACTGTTCCTAGCCACGCTAGTTTTCGTTGCGAAATTGTACGACGCACCCGAGTCGATCAGAATTGTCACCGGCTCTTCATACCCTTTGACGCTGGCCGTGACGACCACGAGGTTAGACCGCGCGGCGGCCACGGAGAGACAAAACAGTGTCGTCTCTGGGACTTGCTCTCCAGGAGGTGGGGGTGGCAGAGCCACCGGCCTCGAGGAAGAGCGAAGCCTCTCAGCAGGGCGTCTCGCGCCTACTGGGAGTCGTCGTTTTCCGACTCCGTAGCTTCGACCATGTTGAGAGACGGAGTGGCCTTGCCACGACCCGCCTTCCAGGGGTTTGTCGGGCAATTCCGACGGAAGTGACCTAGCAGGTTACAACCGAAGCAGCGACCACTCGCACGCTGGTTCCGCTGGGGGCGAGCCGCCTCGGCCGCAGATATCTCCATGGGAGTGGGTCCTTCCGTGGGTTCCGAGCGACCCGTTTACCCTTGCGCAGAGCGCACGCAGTGGTCTTCCATCATGGCGATGTGGACCGCGTCGTTGAGGGACTTCGGTTGAGCTCGGTGCGAACCGCGCCCGGACGCACGCCGTCCATGAACACCGTGACCTTGACGTCCTCTGAGAGAGGAGCCCCGGTCATTGCGGCCTCGAGATTCTGCAGCTCCATGATGTAATCCTGGAGCGACCGCTTTCCTTGCCTGCTCGCAAGAACAAGGACCGATAGCGATAGGCCACATTGGCCAACAGGAATGTCGAGCGAAGCTCTTGTTCCATGAACGACCACGAGGTGAAAGACCCCGGGGACGCCGTCTCTCGGGCCATCGACCACGCACGAGCCCTGCCTCCCAGGTTGGAGAGGGCAAACGCCACTTGCGCTTGCGCCTCATAGATCTGCCCAGCGCACAGCGCTATCTCGATCTCACGAATCCAGAAGACAAGACCGTCGGACTCCTTGCCGTCGAACGTCGGCACCGACATCTTGACTGGCTTAGTACTGCCTTGTCGCGGAGTAAATGCCGCGGAACCCGTCGGGTTCGCCTGCGCCGTACTCTGCACTTCCGCCCGCATCGTAGCACGAGCGGCTTCCTGCGCAGCAGAGCTCACGTGAGCAATCAGCGACGACTCGTACTTGTCGACGAGTTCCACGCGCGCCCTCTGCTGCTCCGCAGGTAAACTGGGGAATCCAGTGAAAGCTGCCTCGCCGAGGAGGCTAACCATCTTCTCCAGAGTGGCCCAGTGGGCGTCTGAAAGATGAGGGAAGTCCTGCCGGGACGGCAGCCTGCTCCCTGAGTCATCCATACTCAGAGCGATCTTGATTGTAGAAAACCGCGCCAGTCGCGGAAGTGAATACAAGTGCTACCAGGTATGACGGGGGTCATACGCACCTTAGCCTTTGGGGAAGCGTTAACGCGCTAACCACAACAGACGCCTAGCGTCCTTGTTGTAAGTGTTGGAGGGCCTGGCCTTCCAGTCGTTCC
>AWVW02036680.1:0-12972 GCA_000500225.2 Phytophthora pinifolia
AGACTCCGCACCTGACGCTCGAGACCCTCCACTCCTTGGCGGACACGATGATCAGAGGCGACCGTCGCTTCAACGGTCTCTAGGCGCCCACCCAGGGTAGCCAGGTCCACCCGTTGGGTCTCGAGGAGACGTTGACAGCCCTCACCGCATCCAGAAGCGGCTCAGGAGTGGGTGTCGAGCCCAGACGCGAGGCGTGGGACGCTGAACGACGCGGTGCGTCCCAATCCATCGAAGCGTCCGGCGCGGCCTCCGCCCCCGTTGATCGGAAACGAGGGGGCTCGGTACTTCCACGTTGAGAAGCTACGGAGGTGCCGCGGGCGTAGCGGCCACTACCAGTACCTGGTGAAGTGGCGCGGTTATCCCGAGGATCAAAGTACCTGGGAGAGCGGCCAGCGCCTCGAGGCGGACTGCGCCGATACCGTGGCCGCTTATTAGCGCTCCCACGGAGCCGGTCGGCGCTAACTGGCCCGACAACACTCACGGGTTCTACGGGCTGCGACTGTCGGCCTTTGGCCACCTTCGACACCACCTCATCGAGGACATCACGCGGCAGGGGCAAATATCGGGGGTCCCATCGGCGGCGATCCCAGTCGCCATCGGCCTTCATCTTCGCCATGCGAAAGCGTAGCCGTCGGATGACAAGCCAGTCCAGACGGTGCGGCGATCCGAGCAACTCACTCACGGGGTAGCCACGGTGGCGGAACCAGGCTTTGAGCTTGACCTCATTGGTCTCACGGTTCAGAGCGGTGTTGTCCGCTAGGACGATGGGGCATTCGTCGTTGCTGGCGACAGACACCCCCCCGGTTGTCGGCTCTGCCGAAGGCTCGCAGCATACTCCGCCGGAGTCCAGACTCGATGCGCTAATAGCTCCTCTCGAGTGCGCGGCACCTGGGGCTCGAGCTCGCGCTTGCGCTCCTCAGGCCGCCCAGCGGCGGCACGTTCAGCAGCCGATCGTTCTTCCAGATACTCGCGGTTCTCGCGCTCCACATCAGCAACAGTCCTACATGGTGTGATACACACCACCATCTTAAGCACGATTGGAACATAGCAGACGACTTGGCTTGAGAGCCAACCGTTGAGAAACAGGTTACTTCGAAGGTGACATTAATTAGGCAGTTACAGTAAGTAAATACTTATGAGCAAGGTAATAAATATGCAGTTTAACGCCAACCCGGAAGTTCGCAAGTCCTTTAGTACTCGGTACTGCAGGACTCGGTGAAGGCTAGGCCTCGAACAAGATCGACAGAGACGCTAGGCGTCTGTTGCGGTTGGCGCGTTAACGCTTCCTCAAGGACAAGGTGCGTGTGACTCCCGTCACAAGCACAATGGAGTAGCGAGGGCGCTGGGTAATTTACCATGGAAGCGAATCCATCAAATGGAAGGAGCGTCGGCTTACCACACACAGACTATCTGCAAGCCTCAAGCTGAACCGGCCCCGGGAGGTGGAATCGGAATGCATTTTCAGGCCTCGGCATGCTCCAAGGGGACTGAGGGGGGACGATAGGAAATGCCCTGAAGCGCAACACTTTTGGGTGATGTGGATACCAGCATGGAGCGGGGGGGGGTCGACAAAGGGACACAGGCTCAGGAGGGGAGATTCAACGACATATTTGGGTTGAGAACGGGGAAAGATGCCGCGATGGTTGGTGCAGTGGGGTGAGCAAGCTTGGCTGAAGGACTGGGAAATGATACATCAAGCAGCAGATGAAATGTGGACCCTAGGCACTGTAGCAACCATGACTGCAATCTGGGGGTGGAACGTGGACAGAATTCACAATGGCGGGAGGAAAAATCAGGACATTCGAGACGCGTTGGGGTGGCGATCCGAGAGGTCTACCAGCGGTACAGACTAAGGCTCTTCCCTATTACAAGGAAATCAATCGAAACGACCAAAGTGGCGGAAGCCATCGCGAAACATTGGGACATCGATGGAGAGAAACAGGAGGACCCGGTAACTGGCGGGAGCGTGCGGATGGGGGTTTTCGATGGTGGGTCTAGAGAGAACCCGGGACCGGGGGGAAATGGCAGCGTGATCACCCACATCAGTAGCAGCTGGTGGGTGACACCAGAATGGGCAGTGACGGCGCTCGGGGGATCCACGATGGCAAACAACATTGCGGAATTCGTAGGGCTGCATCGGTTACTGGCACAGGCTGCAAGCAAGGGATGGAGAAGCATACATGAGTCGGGGACATCATGTTGATTATCAGAATGATGGCAGGACGTAGCCCTCCCAAGTGGAGAAGACTGCAGCCCTGGAATCAAGCGACGGTCAGGCTGGCGGACATATGCGCGGTGGCGTCATGGTCGCACCACTACTGAGCACACAACAAGATGGCATACTGGCTAGCCAACCAAGCCATGGACACGAAGAAGAGCGTAATGGTCACCTTCGCAGAGCAAGGGGGAACAGATAGGCTGAAGGAAGGAATTCGCAAAAGGATGAGCGGGGATATGAATCAATGGAAAGCCAAGAGGCAGAGCATGGGAATCTAGCGGCAGAAGCGTAGCAGAGGAGAGAGAGGAGAGAGAGGACGTAGTAGCCGAACGGGGATGGTAATTAGAGTTCATTTCCTAGAGATGGAAACAGTAACACAATATACCGTACCACTAAAAAAAGTCGGAAAGAAGATGTGGAAGCATGCCAGGATCGATGAGGACGGTCTTTTACTCTTACGTACGCTGCAAACATCGGAGATGCCGTGGGCATACCGACGACGTACTCTCAGGCAATGGCTAGTGACGACGCTGCGTAATGACGCGAAGCCATGGGCACGAAGCTGCTCTCACACGAGCGGAACGGTGCTTGGACATTGGTACCATGAGGAACGACCAACCGTACCATGGTGCTGGTGGGTGTTTGCCAAGAAGCGTGACCAATACGGTCGCGTGGTACGCTACACGGCACGGCTAGTGGCCAAGGGTTTCAAGCAGAAGTACGGAATTGACTCTTTGAGACATACTCTCCGGTGGCGAACATGAACTCAATCCGAGTCGTTCTGTCGGTCTGCGCTGCTTACGACTACCGCATGGAACAGCTGGACGCAGACAGAGCGTTCCTCAACTGTGAGCTGAGGGGCCGTGTCTACATGGAGGTGCCCTTCGGCAACGAGGACGCTCAGAACTACGAGTACCAGATGAAAGCAAGCAGCAAGTGCCTGGAACAAGATCATACATCAGATTTTCCTCGGCGCAAGAGCTGTGGTGCGGATCGTCAAGCGTTCCAAGAACGGTTTCATCTTTCCTCTGTCTCTACGTCGATGGCATGATCATCGCGGCGAAGATGAGCGAGGAAATCCGTGACGTGAAGGACGCACAGAAGAGTGCGTTCAAGATGAAGGAGCTCGGACCGGCGACGTTCATCTTGGGGATGGAGATCGACCGGTTTTTGAGCGCTCATGATCAAACAGACACGGTTCATTGACGACGTGGTGGAACGCTTTGGGCAGGAGAACGCTAAGCCTGTGGACAACCCGTGCGCAGCTGGGCTCAAGTTGTCGAAGTCGCAGTCGCCAGGGACGGAGGCAGAACGGAACGCCGTTCCTTGATCGGGTACCTGCTGCAGATCACGACGTGTACGCGTCCGGACATTGTGTTCGTGGTCACGCAGCTTCTCGCTTCTTGGAGAACCCCGGTCAGCGACACTGGAACGCTGCAGTGCGTGTGCTTCGCAACCTCAAGTCGACACGCCAGCATGGAATCATCTACCAGGTAGTGTTACGCTGAAAGCGTATTCGGACGCTGATTGGGGTACAAACCTCAACGATAGGCGTTCCATCTCGGGCGTCAGTGTCATGATTGGGAACGCTCCGGTGGTGTTCAAGTCCAAGTTCCAGAGGATGGTTGCTCTCAGCTCTGCGGAAGCTGAGTATATGGCTTTGAGCCTATGCCTTCAAGAAGTACTTTGGACGCGTGCGATGCTAACTGGCATGGGAGCGCTACAGCGGGACGCGAGAATTAGCTGGGAGGGTAACCAGGTCGCGATCGCTCTGGCGCAGAACGCTGGCTACCACGCTCGGACGCAACACGTGGACATGGACGTTCGCCACCACTTCATCAGGGAGAATGTGGAACGCGGAGCGGTCACAGTCGAGTGAGACCAAGAACCAGTTAGCGGAAGGCGCTCGGGACCAAGACGCTCAAGTTCCTGCGCGACAGAAACGGCATCAAGGACAAGGTCACCATGCCGTAACGGTGAGTGGGGGTGTTGAAGTGGCACGTTCCTTGCATGGTTCACCAAGTTTGCACCGCAGGGGCGGTTCACTTTGAGTCGTCCCCTGACTGGCTGGTCCACCTTCGGTGGTTGTGAGGACGACACAAGAGAGGACATGAGGAAGTAGACAGTAAGAGAGATCCGTAAGACATATTTAAGCAGTCTAATCGACTCACTTCGGCATTTGCCTCCAACTACAAACCAACAAAAGGTCTATTGTTTAATGTAAAATCTTCGAAGTAAGCATTGCTCACGGAAGATTGGCACAGATAGCCATCAATATAGCGCGCACAGCCGAAGCTTGATGAACAACTCACACTGCAATGGACTAGACACGTTTGGCGACACATGTGGTACGGAAATCGCGGTGCTTTGATCATCCCGTTCACCAATCCAAAGCAAATCTATTATAGTATCTTGTCATGGTGTTTCTCGGTGGACCTGAAGAAATGCGATATCAATTTTCTGGAAAGGTGGTCATCAGGACCCAAAACAGATGAGGCCCACTGTGACCCGAAAAATGATCTTCCGTCAAGTTCGGCTTGGGACGAAAGACCAGCAGCGCCGACCGGCGTAAAAGTGGAGGAGAACGGCGAGACGGTTCTCTTGGGTTTCTCGACCCGCGCCAACTAGGCCAACTAGGGCTACCAAAAAAGTCGCTTTAAGGCCGCAATATGAACAAAAAATCTGCTCATTTCTTCTCGCAATTCTCGCATCTTGAAGTATATTAACCCTTTCGCGGGCCCCTTGGATAAACTATATCAAGATACTTCGTACAAAATTCGCCCTTTTACGATTTCACGGTACTTGCACGAGACTCGTTTGCTGATCACAATCCTCCCGGATTCAGGATAGAGAAAGGCAAGGGATCGATCTAAAAGGGCACAAAATGCACCATTTTATAAATTGACGGTACTCCATCGAAACCAAACTGATTGGCTAATATTTTTCCCCAGCGTCGACCAGACGCATTCAGCGTTCATTGGCTGAAATGCTGTGTATTTTAAGCGGTAAGAAATCAAAGTCTTTGTATTTTACCGTGGTGTCCGCTGACGTGCCACTGGTCACTGATGATCTGATGTACCGGAGCTGACAGAGCTGGTAGACGGCTGGGTAAGTTTACTGCAAGCAACTCAATGTGTGCAGCTCATGAGGTGGCGCATTGCTCTTGGACCACTACTGTTGCAGTTTCAGGTGCTAATTTTACAAGATAATCGCCGATTATAGCAGTTAATATGCAGTATACTGCTATAAATGCAAATATCTTGGTGCTACTATGCTTCGGATACAAATATCTTATTACGTAAGTGTAACGCGGTTACACAGCGGGTGTGAGACACATGGCATTGGTGTGTCCACACCGTAACCTAAAGCTGTTCTCAGTACTTAATTCATAACAAGTAGTCAGTACGTGGCCTCGGAGCCACGTGCTTGTATATGATTGGGTCTTAATAAGGTAGATAGTCAGGCAAAGATATTTACCCCAAGGGCGGCTCAGCCGCCCATATGATCAATATATTCAGTTTAGAAAACACACAGTAGAGCAGAGGTACCTTCCTTAAGGTCTCTCTAGTCTCTAGGAGAAGGGTAGACATTACCCTTGACTCATCCCTGTTCTCGGTATAAGAACGAAGGTCGTAACCTTAATCAAGCTTCCTCTAAGCAAAGAGCTACTGCAGCCCCGCTGCACTTGGTAGCACTTGTAGTCGACCCTACACCTGAGTCGGAACGACTGAATCCTCTGTAAGGATGGACCAATTTGGTGACTTGACTCCGAGTCAACAGGACGGGCTTAACAAGCTCATGTCCCTGCTGGGCCCTGAGGGCGAGCAGCATGTCGCTGCGCAGGGTCCCGTCGCAGTCAACTCGCGTCTGGAGTCGTTCTCTAATTATGAGAATGCTCTGCTGGGGCACCTTCAAAGAAGGATGGGAGAGTCGGTCGCATCCGCGACGCGTACCTCGAATGTGGAGAGGTCGGACCGACCGAAACCACTCATGCTGAGTGTCAAGGCCTTTGAAGGAAAGGAGGGAGAGAACCTCCTAGAGAAGTTGAGATGGCCATGAGTTCCGCCATGCTCAAAACGGAGCAGCAAAGCGTGAGCTTTGCGACCTCCAAACTCGCCGGACGAGCTAAGGCGTGCGGTACGTCGGTGAACAAGGCCTTCCCGACATGGGAGGACTTGAAGCGAAAGCTTATGCAAGTCTTCTCCCCGCCTAATCAGTGCGCTCACGCTTCCTTGCCACCCGATAGGGAAAGAAGGAGTTGATGGATTTCGTCCAGGAGTACCCTCTTCCAGAGGCGGTCACTGTGACCATCTTCATGGAAGGACTTCGCACTGGCGTGGCCAGGACGGAAGTCTTCCGAGTTTACCCAACCTCTTTTGAGGAGGCTGTGAACGTGGCGTTGAACGCCGAGTTCAACTTCAAGTCGGCCCGACTTGGTTGGACGGCTCCTCAAGCCAGCTCTTCTGGAACCTCGGACGCGTACAATGGCGCTGTCAAGAAGCTGAGCTTCAGGCTGCAGAGCAGCGCCGAGGCATCCATCGATGCTTTGTCTGCGGCGACACGAGTCGTCTGAAGTCGGGATGCCCGCTACGCCGAGGGCGTCAAGCTTCCGCGAAGCAGAGCACTGCTTCTAAGCTAGCGAGCGGCTCGGGGCGGGAAAACGCCAAGACCCAGTAGGCGCGGGGCACCCTGCTGGGGGAGAACTGAGTTCTGTTGAGCCTCAGAGAGGAGGTCGACAGGGCTTAGCCCCGAAGAGCACCGTGCTCTCTAACAACACGGAACGTGTATGCAAGCCGCTTGCTGGTCGTTGAGGCGACCGTGAAGAGCTTTGAGAAGCCATGGGGGATCCTTATCGATTCCGGGGCGTCGGGCAATTACGCTCGACGCTCCACGATGGAAGGAAGTCAGCTGTGTGCCGAGCCTTGCTCAGGACTCACCATCGGTGTCCTCTATCTCGGACACGCCGATGTCTAGCACATTGAAGCACATTGTCCAACTCGGTCCAGTGCCCGCGCCAATAGCGCTTCTGCTTCCTAGCGGGGGAGGGTTCATGACTCACCAATTCTCCACTAGGAGGAGAGCGCGTTGCGCCTAAGGTCTTCGACCTCCAGGCCCGTGGCGTTCAAGCCACGCCATGCCCAGAATGAGGTCATACCTCCCATCCAGGTCCAGGACCAAACAGCGTTCCACGCTATCGAAGCCCAGAAACTTCACGCCCAAGTCCACAGGGACCTTGGGCACCTCCCAGTCGCGAGACGGACGGTGACGATGTCACTTCTGCGCGCTTTCAGCGCCTCTAGTGACGGGGGGAGGGGCCGCATCAGCCTCGACCCCATTCCTAGTTTGAGTGCTCTGTTAGAGCTGGACGAGATTTCCTTCGATGAGTTGGGCGACTGCCATGGACCTCGCTGAGGTGGTCATTATTCGACTGGAAGAGGAGATTAACTCTTCATCGCTTATGGATGAAGCTGTCATGGAGAACACGAAGAAGACGCTCAACGCGAGGAATCGACCGGCGATCCTGGAACATCCATCGGATCCGTACTATCCTTTACCAAGACGTGGTCTTGAAAGACCCTCCCTCGGGGCTACCTCCCGATCGGGGCGTGTGTCATGAGATTGACTTGGTTCCAGGAGCCAAATACTGCGTAACGAGGCAGTGACCTTTGCCGAAGGAGCAGTGTGACGTCATTTACGCGTTCTTTAGTGCCAAGCACGCGGCTGGCATGGTGCGTGAGAGCAAGTCTCCGCACTCAACGCCCACGTTCTGTGACAGAAAGCCTAATGGCAAATGGCGTATCGTTCACGCCTTCAATAAGGCCAACGCTGCCACCATTCCGGCACAGACGCCGATTCCTAGAAAGGATGATCTGCAGAACAACATGGTGTGTTGTACGATGTACAGTGCGCTCGACCTATTACCAACTGCTCATGCGAGCTAGTGATATTCTGCTGACAGCGGTTAGCACTCCGAGCGGCATGCTCTGGGAGTGGCTGGTGATGCCCCAAGGGCTCTCGAACGCACTTGCAACGTTCAATCGTCTGGTGATGCAGTTATTTCGGTCCCATCGGTTGTATGCACAGACATACTTTGATGATATATTCATCCACAGTCGTGCGGAGCACGGTAAGACGGACGTGGAGAACCACATTGTCCATTTGCGAGCGGTGCTCGAGTGCATGCGCACCAATAAGTTGTACGCTAACTCAGACAAGTGCATCTTCGGCGCCGAAGAGACCCCCTTCTTAGGGTGCTTCATTGGGAAGCGTGGCCTTCGAACGGATCCCGCTGAGGTCAAGGCCATTGTGACCTCGACGACAATGCACCTTCCTGACCTTCGTCGTCAGCGCAACATGAGCAGCACGCTGCCTATTTCGGCGCCGATGTCGAGGAACACATCATTCTCGTGCAGTGTATCCATCGCTGCAATCATGAATCGATGACACCCGCCGGAAGCAGCTCGCCATGGTTGCCATGCGTTCGTCCAGACTTCTAGCGAATACCATTAGCAGTAACCGCATTGAAGATGGACGCGAATACGCGTAAAGCTTCAGGCAGTAAGAGCACTGCCACATTCTCAAGCGGTATTCCGGTCACTTCTGCCTCATCACCCGCCTCCAACTCCACCGCTGCTCCGGTCGCTGCCGCGTTGGCCGTCTTCGCGGTCGCTGCTCCGGCCGTTTCCACTACTGACCATTCCGCGGCCTCCGTCGCTGCCGCCTCCATCGCTGCCGTGTCGGTCGTCTTCGCGGTCGCTGCTCCGGCCGCCTCCATCGCTGCCTTCGCCGGAGCTGGTCCGGCTGACTCAACCGCCGTCGCTCCGGCTGGCTTCACCGCTGTTGCACCGCCGCTGCTGCATTCGCCGGCTGCTCCGCCACTGAAGAAGTTGGGTCCTTCGCCGCTGATGGGGTCGAGTGTCGCCGTCGTGACTGCACCGCCGTTGACGCCCTAGCTTTCCCGCGGCTGGAGAGAGGGTCGCGAGCGCCGAGTCGTTGTGTGAGGTGGGTACCTCCCCGACATAAACAAACGCTGTCCTGGCGCAGATCTACTGAAGAAACAACGCGGGGAGCTCATGAGTTCCTCACCGTACGTGCGCTTGAGACAGACGAGCCGCAACCGAAGCTGGCTGGCCGTTCGCATCGTTCTCGCCATGCTCCGCGCCACGTACGCCCATGTCAGTCGTATCCCTTCGTTCTCGAACTCCCGCGCGAGCTAAACTAGCTGTTTGTCCTCCCAGTCAAGGAAGCTGGTGGTTATGAGGCAGTCAGGAACATGTGCGAATTAATTAAAATTACAATGGCCTCCTGGCCACTGACTTGTGCAAATATATTGATCTTTGTATATGAGAAACGAATGCATTGAGTGGCTAGAAACGCTGATAAGATAAAAGAAAAGATGGGGAATCCCCGGCGATAGGTTACGGCGCATGCGCCTGTACCCTCCGTTCTGATTGGTAGAAACAAAATGTGGTAGCCAAAATGCTTAAAGGACACAAAATGCGCCCTTGGAGGCACCGTGTTTTGCAAAACCCTTAAAAAGGGCGAATTTTGTGCCCTTTTACCGCGAAAGGGTTAACCTTGGCACCGCTTGGGAAAATGTGCAACGCCGAGTCCGATGTCTGCAAACGCACAAGCTGGACAAGCCAAGTTCAGTTCAGGTAGATTTTGACAAGGATACGGAAAGATCTAATTGCAGTTAGTCAGCGATAGTGCCTCGCGAATCAAGCTACCACTCCCGTACGTGTGGCTGTTGACACCCAAATAGGTTCATCGTTCTGGTCAACGACGATACTGACGCCGTATCAGAGCCGTCTTAACCACTGAGCAGATCGGACACATCGTCGCGAAGGCATATGCATAAGCCTTCCTCCGCTTGGCAGAAGTCCCGTTGTCCCAACGGATCCCACCTGAGACTACTGAAGTGCACCGGCAGCTCTACTTTGGTTCCGACAACGTTGCCTGCAAAGTGTGACTCCAGAATTACCCTTGAAGTGAATATCTCGAGCAGTTGCAAAATCAATCGTCACAAAAATCCACTGGACGAGTTCACTTCTCGAGATTACTCTATTGACTGCAGCCATGTCGACGAGCACCACAAACTTCACTGCACAATGGTTGGCATGTTGAAGTGGATGAACCTATTGGGCCATCGCTTTGCTAAACTAACGTCGTCAACAGCAGCGTTGGTGATAGTCAACCGATTTCTCATTCTCCAATTCGCTCCAGCCTACGCAAGCTACAGCAACCAACAACGTCCGGAACTACCCACGCCATCATGGGCTCCTACCTTTCCATCGTCAACAACACCGCAGACCCATGGACGTGCAAGATCGGACCGGACGAAGCCGCTCTCAAGATCGCCGGCATCGTCATCTCCGTCATCGGTGCTGCCGCCACTGTCATTGGCACGGCTGGTGCCGCTGCTCCCGTGGCTTCTGCCCTTGCGGCAAACGGAATAGTGTCTGTCTTCGGGGTGTCCACAAGTGCACTAGCTACAGCTGCGGCGGCTGCAGCGGGGACTGTGGGTACCGTGGCTTCTGTCACCGGTGCTGTCTCCGGCTTCGGCATCGCAGTCGCTCAAGGAATCAATGACAACCTCATCAGCGAAGGCTACGTCAACATTGCCCCCGGCGACAAGCATCAGTGGGGCAAGATGAGTCTCTCGCTCTGGCAGCAGGGAACCTGTGTCCGCACCACCATCGTGGATGAGGCCACGGTGACGACCGACACGTTGTACATGCGCCCAATCTTCAGCGGAGCCACCGACAACTCCAACATCGACCACGAGATCCAGTTCTGGATCGACAAGTTCGGACTTGAGACCAACACGGTGACGGGCACGACGGACCAGCAGAGCCGCATGCGCAACCTTCGCAACAGCGTCGACGACGGACAGATCATCTACTTCTACGCCAACGGCACCAACACGTACGATCCCAACCTTGCCAACTAAAGCAACTGCTAGTGATACCGTCCGTTCCACCTGAGCTTCACATTGAGAACAACAAACGTCATCCGTTGAAAAATGAACGAATCCTTCCAAGCTCCCGAATTGTTTTGTACTGCTCTGCAATCTCGAAAGGAAGCATTCAACATGACTTTACTGAGCACTTCATCCACCACGACCGGGAATTTTCACCCGAGCCATGATGGCGAATTGCGCCTCGGGATTGCAGCTAGTCATCGAATTCTTTCATCATATCCCTGGGACGCCGACCATTCGAAGGACTGTGTTGGGTGGACCAGAAAAGTTTGGCGATATGTGTCGATGATTCCTCGGTAGGTAACTCACCAAAGCTCGCAAGGTCTCTTACTTTTTGTAGTTTTCTCGACGAGCGGCTTTTGTTTCCTCGAAAATAGGCAACTCATCCCTGAGTATGGATAGATCCCCGAGAGGAGCGCCAATGCCGGGATGTCAACGCCCTCCGCTCCGACAGCGAGCGGATGTGTACGTACGGACGATCAGATACGTAGGCTGATAATACAGAGGCTACAACCGCTCGAGCAACGCGTGACCAACATGAAGAATCTCATGTTGATTAGGCTAGCGCCACTGCTAGCCGCCACACCAACCACCGAGCTGATACCAAGCACACAACACCGACTACTGTAGCGCCCTTCCACTCTTCCCGTGCCAAGCAGTCCGCTCGGTGGCGGCAAAAACAAAACTACGGCTCACCACTCTGCTGGAGTGCACCAGCATCGGGCTCGGCCTTCATCTCCGCTTGACCAGCGTCGTAGGCCATGATCTTGAGCGTATGATTCGTCGCCTCCACCACCGCATCATCGGGCAATTCCAAGGTGGTCTCCTTCGCATATTTCCTGCGGTCCTTCAAATCCGCTTTGACAACCGTCAGTGGGTCCCACCATGCCACCTTAGCGAGCTCCTCCAGCTCTTCCCAAATGCCACCGCCCAAGAACGGCCAATACTTAGGTGGCTCAGGCTGCGTCTCGACCTTGGGCTTCTTGCACATGCCGCGAAGACACAACGTGTAGGCGCCGTCATCGTCCTTGCCCGTGTCGTCGATTAAATACGACTGTGCCCCGTGCGCGTTGCTCTGGCGTAGCGCGATGAAGACCCGGATGATCTCCGTCGACGAGAAGTTCGACAGGTCGGACGGCTTGTCCTTGGGCTTCGCAAACACCCTCGACGGCGTCATGTGACTGAGAGCCGAGTGCGGGAACTCACTGTCTCGGCCGTCTACGTTCTTCACTTGCACCAGCATGTACGAAACATCAGCATCAGGGTTTCGGCGGAAGATCGGTATGATCAACTCGGCTCCCGTCTGGCCGCGCGGAAACACGCCCGCGGCGCGCCGCCCCAGCATGCACCACAGCGTCTCCTTGGTCGGAGCTTGCGTCAGCTCCACGAAGTGGCTGAAGCCAACACTCCACTCCTCCCACGACTTCACCCACGCCCAGAAGTGCGCCGCCTGGTCCTCTGTGGGGTCCTCGAACTTCGTCATATTCTTCGTCTTGGGCTCGCTCTTGTGGTGGGTGCTGGAGTCTCTGGACTGACTTGCCTTGTCGCCGACCTTCCTCTTCTTGATGGTGGTCCCTGAGCTGCCACTCGTTGCAGGAATCTCCTTCCGCTCGATGGTGACTCGGCACAGCTCAGGCTTCTGCTCATCCTTCTCTTCCTTACCGGCCGTCCCATCTAGCTCCGCCAGCAGCAGTGGGACTGCGCAAAACTGACCTTGGAAGTGGTGCTCGCCGGATTTGAGGCTGAATCCCGCAGTGTCGCCCTTCACGCT
>KV731343.1:6098-16991 GCA_000500225.2 Phytophthora pinifolia
CAGGAATAGCAGCCAGCGAGGAGGGACGGTGGCTCAACCGGTCAAGCGCCCAAGTACCGACGAGGCGAGTGGCGGCATCCAGAAAAAACGACGACGGCGGAATGACGAGACTGAGAGGCAACAGGCGGAGCTTGACCGGATACGACAGCGAGAGGAAGCTGGACGTGCAGCGCGGGAAGAGCGGGCGAGGCGACGGAGTGCTCGTGGTGACGAGCAGGCGGGCACAGCGGCCGAGACGACTGGCGCAGGCTCTGATCGCCGGGTTCACAGCGGTCAAGAACCCCAAGACCGGCAAGGTGACAACGGTGACGGACAAGAAGGTGAGACGGCAGCGGAAGATGCAACGGAACGGACACAAGGAACAGCACAGGTTCTGCGGGGACGAGGGCGGCCACGGAAACAGGCGCAACTTCCCGACCTACGAGACCAGGCAGTGTACGGATCGATCATCGAGAGGGGTCGGCGGCGAGTGCGTAATCGGACAGGTCGAGCTGCAGTATCAAGTCGAGTATTGTACGGCCTCTGGATCAACACCGCGGCGACAATGGTTGGATCTTCGAGGATATGAGGCATTGCTTGACGGTGGCAAGCTCGCGGGCGAGCTTGAAGGGGATGGCGAGTAGGCATGGAGCGGGTCACCGGGGCAGCAGCGAGGTTTAGCGGAGCAGGAGGATGTGCAGAAGGACAGAAGAAGGACAGCGGATAACCAAGACGGACACGGCAGATGAGGAACGGACAAGGCAGCAGATGATCAGGGAGGACAACAGCAGCAGACGACGGCGAACAAGGCAGCGGACGATCAAGAAGGACGAGCGGCGGGGAGCGACGGGCAAGGCAGCGAACAAGGTGCAGCCGCTCGACGAAGGGCTCACACGAAGTGAGGGACCGTCAGTAGGCTGTGAGCGATGGGTTCACGCGACGTGAAGGACCGCTGGATAGGAACGTACGGCTAGGAGGGCAGAAGCGTAAAGATCTCGGACGAGGAGCCGCTGTAGCCAGGCTCGTGGCTGAGCGACTGGCTAGCAGTCGGATTGGCGGTCGCAGCTACTAGGGTCAGAACAGAATTAGCGAGCAAGTGGACAAGTGAGTAAATGAATGCAGTACGAGGCTTTACGACTTCAGTAGTACGTGCGTCGGGTAAGCAGCCGGCCGTTCTGCCGGTGGCCCCATGGGTGACCACCTGGGTCCCCATGCGAGCTGGCTGAGCCCCGCCACGGCTATCTCGCGACGACCACATCGGGGTGGGGGCGTCCGGGGACCGGCATCTGTCGGGCTGCGGTTACGGGGAGCTAGAGCAAGGACCCACCTATCGCAGCGGGTGGTGAAGAGGGCAACAACTACTAGTGCAACAGTTGAGTTCGCAATGACACCGAGACCGACAATCTCCAGCGCAATGTCCATTTCGCGTACGGCACGATGCTTTCGCTGGTATGCCGATACTTTAGCCATACACTTCTTGATCAGCTCCAGTGGGAAGATTCGAGCTATTTCTTCTGGTCGTAATAGTGGCTTGGTTGCGGGCAGTTTTGAAATTTCGTGAGCGATCGGGGGTTTCGGCTTCGTAAGAAACCTGAAGAGCTGGAACTTCAGCAGCTTGTCGTGCGACTTGTTGACTGTTGGAGAGTCTGACAAAAGCGTGTACACCGTCAAAAGATTTATCTGACTTTCGTGCATGTCCATATCATCCTGAACCATCGCGATAGTCAGGTTCCGCTTTGCCTTGACGGCTTTGGGCTTTTGTTTTGGTCGGCCTTTCGCTTTCGGTGGACTTTGGAGATCGAACTCGTCGTTTTAATCAGCCAAATTGATAGACCTCCCCCGATCGGCATTGCGCTCGCCAGCCGTGCCAGATTGGTTGACGTTAGAGCTCAGTTCACCACTCGTGCCCAATCACATGCTCTCAGAGCCCAACTGACCACTGACGGAGCCCAACTCGGTGGTCTGCGAGCCCAACTCTGTCGCCAATGATGTTGCCGGCACGGTGTCTGACGTATCTACACGCTGGATGCAATCCGAAGCAGCCTCGTCGGTTGATACCCCGCGAATGTCCTCAAACTGAACTGGGTCAATTTCGATATCTGCATCACCTGACTCACTAGCATCGGTCGAGTGATTGTCATGCTGTGGAAGGATACACCCGAATTTCCCGTGCTTGAAAAGATGGGCGATGTTGCGCAACGCTGACATTGCTGTCTGGTAATCTTTCATTCCGAGACCACTGAGATGATCACTGATGGTCGCCGCGACGTGGTTCGCTTCGCGAAACTTGCAGTTAGAATCCCACACCAAACTTGAGTCTTCCATGACACGAGACACTGTGAATGAATCGCCATGTAACACCGGCACGTCGATGCTCGCGCGTGACGAGCTGAGCAGCCATCTTGGATGCAGTAGTGGTGTAGGAATGACGTTCTCACACCCGAGAGCCTTCCGAAGGTAGAAAACGTGCCGACAGGGAGCAACCGCGAGATCATGAATAGGCACGAGCATGACCAGTCTCGTTTCGACACAGAGTACTCGCTCCTAGGTTCGTCCAGCGCGACTTCGTCATCGCAGTCGTGCTGAAGGAGAAACACTTCGGGCACCGGCTCGTAGTACTTGTACTTGGCTCTTGTAGTAGCATACACGTACTGCTCGTAGATGAGCTCACACACATGCTCGCTGACCAGGTTGGAGACGAAATGCATTTCCGCATCATACTTGGAGTTGTGCACGACAGTCAACTTGTGGACGGCGTCCATGAACTTGCTCTCCTCTTGCAACTGGTAGCTCATGATAGACGCGATGCACTCGTCTACCCCCCATGCACGAGTCAACGAGGTCCTTGAGCTGCTTCCAAGAGGCCTCGATTCGGTTGTTTGTGTTGTTCCCCAGCGTTACCGCGTTTTCCCTTTCGAACGAACACCACATGACCCGACATGAGTCCCAGTTTTTCACGAAATACGCCTCGAACGGGTGCTTGGGCAAAGCTTGGTCATCATGTTCACTTGTATCGCCCAGCTCGCCACGACCCAAGCCCAAGTCACCACCAACACCCAAATCACCCCCACACGCGCACAACTCATGGGAGTTCGAGACCAACTGGTCCGAGCGAGAACCAGCACCAGATTGGCGGGTTGCACCACCGTGCCCAACAGTCATGAGGTGCCGCATGTACGTTCGATACTTCAGGAACTCGCGCTCGGTCTTTGAATAGACCAATAAATTCAGGACCCCATTCAGCTGCTGTTTCTGCCAAGGCGTAAATCCGTTGTCAGCACAAGCAATCTCCTCGCGCAAATACTTCAAGACATGAAATTGACAGAGTAACAGGATGGCATCGGGAAATACCACCTCGAGAACCGACATCTCCGTGAAATCCTTGTCGATCAAGATGCACTAAATCTGGGTCCACGCCGGGTTGTTACGCTTGAACTCCTCCAACGCCGTCATGAGAGTGTGGCGGCGCTCGTTCTGAATGACTGCGTGTTGTACAAATCGTCCTTTCCCGAAAACGTCATGTGCCATCATTGAGAACACCTTGTACTTGGACGCGTTGGTCCCGTGCGTCGCGTCGATCATCAAGACTTCGGGGAAGCGGTCAAAGAGGCCACGCATGTGGCTAGTCTGCAGCGTAATGCATGTGGCGATCGTCTACAACATATTTTAGCATTAGCGAGGTACAACATAGCAATACAGATCAAACTCATACCTTTTCCCCCACCGAATCTACGAATATTCCACCAACATTTCCATGCTCCTCTGAAAACTCAATCATCCACTTTTTCAGTCGCATGGCGCTGGTAGAGGCGTGGTGGCCGTGACCAAGCTGAAAGCCTGGCCGCAGGTGTCCGTCGACGTCGAGGACGAGGTCGTGACCACAGCGAATGCCGTGACGGTGCGACAGGTGCGGTATTTGGTTTGGTTGGTTTTGGATGTTGTGAGCGCTCACCGTGTGTATCTGTTTACACTGTTGTATACCAAGTAGTAGAGCAGCAGACAACGTAGAACCGAAAATGATATTTTCCAGTACCAAGCGCATTGTCAACATGGACAATTATTACACGTCCATCAAAAAAAATACTGCTTCAAGAGCTCGAACTTAAAGGTCTCTACGCCCGGGGCACCATCAAGTCTAACAGCAAGCACTTTCCTCGCCATACGATCCTCGACGAGGACAAATGCACTCGAGGTGATATCCACCAGGCCATATTCTGTGACTACAGTATGATAGCTGCCTCATGGTGTGATGGGGATGTGGTAAACATGGTGATGCGTCAACTACTACACCTGTCACCAGGATGGTCGACAACAGTCCATGTGAATTTCCAGCCCCAACATGTATTGGTGAATGCAATCAAAACATGCAAGGCGTGGACCGCTTGGACCAGATCCGAGGCAGGTTTTCGATAGCTGACGGCAATTCCTACAAGCGGTGGCATAAGAAGCTGGCTCTGGCCATGATTGATATTGCGCGGCCGAACGCGTACTTGACGCGCCGATTGGCAAAGCCTGATCCTACTGCGCGTGACACCCACAGGCAATTCGTAATGGATTTGGCTAGCGAGCTAATGAACGGCAAATGGGCTGAAGCTCCAAGTGAGGGTCGGATGGTTTATGGAGCGCGGTTGGGCGATGAAAATATTGGCACTGAAGGCGGTGGAGATTTGTGTGTCACTCCATCGCGTCCCTCGATCTCCAGCGCCACTAGTCCGTTTCCGCGGTGCGTCGCCGTCACCGCAAAGCAAATACATGACAAGAAGAGCCGAAAACGACTAAGATGTTTCGTTTGCCGTTGGGAAGACCGCTACCCAACGGAGATGATGATATACTGTCCCGCGCATTGCGAGTGCCTATGCCGAGAATTGAAGACCCTGCCAGCACCCTGGATCTGCCAACAGCAGTCATGGACATGCTGGGATAAATTCCACAACTTTTATTTGCCGGAGAATTTGTCCACGGCGAAAGGAAATATCCGCCGTGGGTCACGCCTCGCAAAAATTGAAGAGTGCTGCAGTCGGGACAAACTCTGCCAGCTGTACTCCAGTAGACCCGATTCAATGCAGCCCAAAGCCCGACGTCGTGCGTCAAATTTCACTATAATGACGGTCGAGGACTTGGCGGCGGACGGAGACGCTCTGGTTGTGGCGGTGACTAGCACCAGCACCATCACAGCCGGGCTCGTGATGGTGTCGGACGAGGACTTGGCGGCCACGCTCGTGATTCCGGCCGAGCACTACTTGGCGGCCAAGCCCGTGTTGGTGCCGGCTGAGGACTTGGCGGTCAAGCTCGTGATGGTGCCGGACATGGCGGCCATGAGCATGATGGCGGTCGAGGACTTGGCCACGGACGGGTCACTCTGGGCGTGTTCGTGGCGGCGAGTAGCATCAGTACCATGGTAGCCGAATTCGGGATTAGGCTTTGGGGGCCAAGCTCGTGTTGGTGCCGACCGAGTACTTGAGGTCCAAGCACGGGGTGGTGCCGGCTGAGGACTTGGCGGCCATGCTCATCATGGCGGTCCAGGACGGCGCGTAAAGTTGTAGAAGTAGCTAGTGGGTGCCGCCGAATTCTCACGGTCATTATTACAAGCATAACGTAAGTTGAAAGGCACTGAATAGAGCGAGCTCAGACACGTGCGTATATATATAACGGCGTTAACGACGACTTCCAGCTACACTCTACCTCCACCTTTCCTGTCAGCTTCCAGCGAGCACAGAACGGCTTTGGGCATCGCATTCTATGCCTCGGGCAAAACAAAGAAGTCGATGCAACAAACGTGCGTTAGGCATAGAGCTCAACTCTTGAGCCACAACTAACTTGGCATGTTCTTCGAAGAGGAAGTAGTTCGCATAAACAACCGTGGCCTCACATGCGTCGAGAGCAGCACATCGCGCACATCTGCTGCAGTCATGGCCACCTTTCGAAGAAGCGGGTATGTATCTGAGTGACTCCGCATTTGCTGGATTGCGAGCGAGCAAAGCTCAACTCGTACCTCAATCCCGATACACTTGCTCACCTTCGTCGTTAACGCGACTTGAGCCAACACGTTCCCGATGCCTGCGCCAATACCCAGAAAGCCATCTGCCGCGCCCAACGGCTCCATCACAGCGAGCATCTTGGCAACACCCAGCGGTAGCAGCTCGCCCGCGTTATCTTGCGTCCTGCCTGCATGCTGGCGAACATCGCTTGCGGTCACGTTGCCGAACACCTTGGCTATCACATTGATAGCATCGAGCACCTTGAGTGGCTCCGGAACCTGCACAACTTGAGCGGACTCCTGCCTTGGTGACGGCGCCGCTGGCGCTATGGCTGCTGGCAGCGGAGCCTGCACGACTTGAGCGCTGGCCGCAGGACCCATCGGCACGGCCCCAGCCGATTCCTGCCTTGGTGACGGCGCGGCTGGCGCTCTGGCTGCTGGCCGTGAGCGCTGGATTCTAGCATGCGGTGGGCCCGCCCCCTGACAGCAAGAGCCGCTCCGACGCTGATCCGCTGAAAAAACAGCGAGGAAAGCCCCTGACCGACTTGCCGTACGTCCGCTTGCGGGCTGCAAGGCGTAACCGGAGCTGCCTGGCCGCCCTCTTTGACTTGGTCATGCGCCGTGCCACGTAGGCCCATGGTATCCGTATTCCTTCATTCTCGAACTCAAGCGCGATCTGAACAAGCAGCTTGTCTTCCGAGTCGCCGAAGCTGGTCCGCATGGTGTGAGTATGAAACTTGAATTCGCTATGGGTGCTCGCTCNCTCCCACTAGATGCAAGTATTTACGTGTTTGTATTGCCCGCGGTGAGTGGAGGCTGGCGTGGGTAAGATATGAGAAAATGATCATTTATGGCCGAAAAATGGTGACTTCGGCGACGTGGCACGATATTTTACGAGCATCTTTGAGCCAGATTCACGCATGCGCCTGCACACTTTGGTGTGATTGGTAGAAACAAAACACGATAGCGCTGCCTGGCTCTAAAGCTAAAAGGGCACCAAATGCGACCTTTGAGAGGCCTCTTTCGCACCATGTTTTGCGACAGTGGTAAAAGGGCGAAAATGCGCCTTCCCACCGCGAAAGGGTTAATACGCTGCTCCTGGAGCTAGAGCGTGAAGGCAAGTTTAAAATTCGACGCATCAGATCGGACGGTGGAACTGAATTTGTGAATCATGCATTCAAAACGTTTTGCAAAAGCAAGGGGATTGCTTTTCAATTGTCTAACGCATACTGCCCAGAAGAAAATGGTGCGGCAGATCGGGATCATCAGACAAAAATGGGCAAAGTACGATGTGCGCTGAAAGATGCGGGCATGGCTGACCGCTGGTGGCCAGAGGCACTGATGTACATGACATATGTACAGAACAGGACACCCATGACGACATGTGATGTTCGATACGCAGCATAAGGCTAAAATCGTGCTGCGGGCTTCTGGAAATGCAGCAGCATTAAGCGATTTAAATGCGCCTACTCGATCAGTGGGAGAATCAGAAACTCAGCAGACATCTGTTCGAAGAGTGGGAACAGCTAATGAGAAGCGAGGCTTAGTTGAAGCAGTGGGAGCATCTGCTAACCCACGAAAACGACCACGTCGTGAAACAAAACGACCGGCTCGATTTGGAGATTACAAGTGCTTCCAGACACAACTAGATAAGACCATTACGGAATACATCACCCGAAACAAAAATTCCAATCCCGAGGAATCTCAAAGAAGCTTTGCGCGGACCGCATAGCAGAAGGGTGTGGTGGAGCAGATCCGTAGATTTTCTAGGATCCTGACTCATACACACTGCGCAGGGGGTACTCCGACGGCCGTGTAGTTGCTGAGCGGTTCACCTTGTGTACCCGTCGGCGCGGGCTGGTACAGCTCTCTCGTTGATACGAGATGCGCACTGGTGAGTGTAGGACGTCCTTATGGGGACTTGAGGTGTGTGTGTGTGTGTGGATCCGCGCGGGTATTCCTGCGCATGGGATCCGATGTCGGTTCGGCGTTGAGCTACTTGAGCAGGCCTGTTGGATCCGCAGTAGAAGTGCGTGATCCGAAGGTGTTCCTTCCTTGGGGTTGCCTTGTTCCCTTGCGGGGTTGCCGTTGTTCCTTTCCGTTGCTTGCCGCTTCCAATAGCGGGGTCTTGAGGGGGTTGAGAGACCGAAGGGCTCGCGCTGCCTGGCCAAGCTATCCAGGGGGCTGCCACGTGTGCGGGAAGATCGCAAAGTTCACTTGATCTATATATGGGGGCCAAATAAATCCCCTATACGATAGCCAAGTGAGTCTTCTGGTGCAAATTCGGTTCTGATTTATGTTAGGCTCCGGCTACTCCAGGCCACCCGCTTCCTATCCCTTACTATCCTCCTATAACTGGCGCTTCGGGTTGTATTCGCAATCCAAGATACATACCCTTCTTGATACCCGGATCTTCAGATCGGGGATCCGGCGGATCCTCGGATCCCTACCAGGATCCGGTACAGGATCTTCAGATCTTGGATCCATCGCTGGACCTCCCGACCCCGAACCCTTGGTCCTCGGGATCCCTAACCTCCCGATCCTAGAATCGCAGATCCGTGGAACCCGGGACGAGACGGGCCGTTGAAGCCAGCATCTGCTTGTCGCATAGTCGATTTCCCTGTTGGAGTCCAACTGCCGGGTTGGTCTTGTTTGTAGCAATCACTTCACCACAGTGGCGTCAAGCATTAGATCTTGAGTTTGACTCTTTGATAGATAATGGCACTTGGAAACTCGTCCAACTACCACCAGGCAGAAATGCACTGTCATGTCATTGGGTACTCGTAGTTAAGTACCATGCGAATGGTGTCGTAGAACGGTTTAAAGCACGACTCGTTGCACAAGGGAACCACCAAGAGTTTGGCGTCGACTGTGGCGAAGTCTATGCGCCGGTGGCAAGGTTCGAGTCACTGCGACTTGTTCTAGCGATTGGCACCATACTGGATTGTCATATTCACCAGATGGATGTTCATACTGCGTTTCTGAACGGGACAATGGACGGAAAAGTTCGGATATATATGAGACAACTACCGGGATATCAGCTTCTGGCAAAGAAGGGTTTGTATGTGAGCTTCAGAAGAGTATCTACGGGCTTAAGCAAGCACCTAGAATCTACTTCACAAATTTCTGACGCATTTGGGTTTTGTACGGTGCAACAAGGAATTCTGTATCTACGTACAAAAACTGGGAGAAGAATGGGTCATCATTGTGGTATATGTTGATGACCTGACGATTATGTCGAAAAGCATCCGGCTGATCAACAAAGTCAAAGCGGACTTATCAATGAGATTTAAGATGAAGGACTTGGGAGACATCCACTACATCATAAAAATGGAAGTACGACGGAATAGAGCGGAGAAGACGATGTCTATCTCACAACATCAGTATATATTGGAACTGCTGAAGAAGTACAATGTTGAGAACAGCTCAGTAGTAGCGGTACCTCAAGTCACAGGCATTGAGCTAGAGCCTGAAACCAACATGAGTGCGGAGCAAATTGCAGCTCAGAACTTTGTCTACCGAGGGTTAGTGGGATTGCTACAGTATCTAGTCAGGGGAACAAGGCCGGATATTGCGAATGCAGTGAGGGAATTGAGCAAGTGTAGTAGGTTGCCCACGCGAGGACAATTCTCTTTTCACCCTTGTCAACTCCGTGTCAGGGGTCCCTTTAGCACGTCCACCTAGGAAGCAGGCGTCACTAGCGGATCATGCGAGGCAGTTCAGCTATTCACCAGCACTACACTGGCCTGCTCCCGGAGTCAGGATAGGGACGATGGGGAGTGAGCGTTCTCGGCACCGGCAACCCCATGGACGTGGTCTTTACGGCTGCTCACGGCAATGGTCCGGTATTGTATGCAGGGTGGGCACTACGCTCTTTGACACGCAGCACATCGAACTATCTACTGAGCAGTAGCGCCCGACGGTCGAGGCAGCATCAGTAGCCAAGCCACAACCCGGCACAAGCTCTCCTTGTGCACCCCCATTACCCTACTGTCTAGCTGCCCTCATAATGCACGTTCAACGCCAGCTTACCTCGATTTACGCTCGGCCAGCTGAAGGACATGGTGGCTATCTACGTGGCGGAAGCCCAGAACGACTGGGATCGCCGGCTGCCGTGTGCAGCCTACGCCTACAACGGGGCCCAGCACACGGGCACGCAGTTCACGCCCAACGAGCTGATGATGGGGCGCAAGCTGCGCGCCCCAAACGAGTTGCTGAGGGCCGCAGACCGGGCCGGCAACTGCTTATCACCGGGCATTGGTGAGCGGGATGGCCAAGGCGAGTGCCGCGGCGAAGGCGGCACTGACGAAGGAACAGCGGCGCAGGGAGCGCTACTACGACCAGCGCGCGCGGAACTACACGGAGTTCGCAGCCGGGGACCTCGTGTGGGTGATGAAGCCTCCGAAGGGGAGGGGCATCACGAAGCTGGCCCATCAGTGGGTAGGGCCGGCGCGGGTGGTGAACGGCGCGGGCTTCGACAACTGGGCCGTTGTGAGGGAAGACAACGATGAGCAGATGATCGTGCACAGCAGCTTCATGGTGTCGTGCCACTGCCCGAGCGACTCGTTGGGCAGCGTGGCCGACAAGATTCTACGCGAGCTGGAGAACGAAGACGAGGCGGCGGAAGCCGCGGAACCCAGCAGCAGTGGAGACAACCCGGACCAGAACAGGAGGAGCGAAGAAGTGGACGAGAGCGAGCGGCAAGAGCAAGCCGTTGCCAACGAGGGTGAGCTCCCCGCGGAACCAGAACCGCAAGCGGCCAGCGGGTCAGGACTGGAGGCCAGTGCAGTAGTGGGCGGCAGGATGGACGTTGCAGCGAGGGCAGGAATAGCTCCTCGGGAAAACGGAGCAGACCGAGGACCAGCCCGACCCCAGCCAACCGCGAGGAGCGCACAGCGCAAACGCAAGGAGCGAGAAGAAGTGCTCGCCAAGGATGC
>AWVW02036763.1:0-10703 GCA_000500225.2 Phytophthora pinifolia
TCGCAGGAGTACGAGGTGCTGAACTCAGATTGCGAGGACACCGAGACGGAGATTGGCTTCTACGATGACGATGAAGAGTGGCAAAGGACCAAAGCTAGGAACGGGGATGAAACTGCAGATGATGAAGGCAGTTCAAGCGATGAAGGCAGCGGTGAGGAAGAGGACGCGGCGGTTCGTGTTGTTGGTACTGATGCCACTGAGACCCAGCCAGCTGTTGCCGAATTGGATGCTGGTGGTCTGCCAAGGGCGTGGAGGGAGCTGCACAAGGATGAGATGGTGGCGTTTGCACAAGATGCTGAAAACATGACAGCCATGAGAGCAACCGGCTGGGAACTTGGTACGTGCTGAACCAACCCTCCTTATACAACATGTTCTCATAGTATCATCTCGTATGTGATGACATGTAGACCCCGAGAGGTTTCCTCCGGATGAAAGGTACCCTAACCTGTACTCCGGCGGCTATGGACCGACAGCTGAAGTTTTGCAGTTGGCAGAGTCCCCACTGGATTTGTTCTTGTTTTTCATGTCGAAGACGTTTTGGCGGCACGTGGCAAAAGAGTCAAACCGGTACTTCCTGCAGAACCTGACAGCTCGTGTCGACCGGATGTACGAGAAGCAAAGAACACCGGGCAAAAAGTCAAGGGAAGGGTTCATGGTGCGCGAGGCCAAGAAAGACGACATCGAGCCGCACGAGATCATGCATGTCTTGGGCTTGCTGATGGATGGCGCGGATGCTGAACCCGCAGTGCCGACGGTTCCGGGACCATTGGTCTACCGAAAGGGTTGGAGCTGTGCCCCGTGGCACGTTCAACGACTATATGCCTCGCCACCGCCTAAAGCACATCATGGGCAATCTACACTTCACCAACAACGCTGACGTCCGTGCTGCATCGGATAGAGCTTGGAAGGTGCGTTCCGTCATCGACACGCTGCAGGTTCCCGAAGGGGTACATTACTCCACCGGTCATATCGTTCGATGAGGGGATCATTCCGTCACGCAACCGAAAAAATCCGACCCGGCAGTACCTCAAGGCGAAGCCTCACAAGTGGGGAACCAAACTATTCCTGACGTGCTGTGCGAATACGGCGTACTGCATGAGGTATGTACACGAAGCGGGTCCACGTGGACCCGCTTTTTTTTGGCCCAAGTGAACGTGTTGTATCTGACTGTGCACTTCATGTTATGATGGTATCTCCTACAACATGTAGACTTGAGATGTACTGTGGAAAGGCACAACACACAGCAGAAGTTGGCAATGTGCCAGAAAGTCAGCGTTCAGCTGATCCAAACACCGGGCCGTCTGCAGTGATCCGGAACCTGGAAGCCGTTTTACCCGCTCCCCAGGATGGCGTCTACCACCTCGTCGTCACTGACAGGTTCTATACGTCCGTCCAACTGGCTTTCCAGCTTTTGCAGCGCAACGTGTACTCTACTGGTACTATTATGGGCGATCGGGTTGGCTATCCCCAGGAAATTGTTGAGAATAACCGAGATCGACCCCAGCGCATCGAGCATGGCGCAGTGAGAATGGCCGTGGCACAAAATTGTGCTTTGATGACGGGGCTGGTCTGGTGGGACCGAAAACCCGTTCAGGTTTTAGGGACCGGATCAAGTCGATCTATGGAAACCTGCCGTACGTACGCCCTACTAGTTGGTGTGTGACGAGCTATTCTGACCATGCTAATTTTGTGCTGACAGGGAGACGCACGCGAGGAACCGGAGGAAGGCGCCACATCGTTCCTTGCCCGTCCATGGTGCGTGATTACCACCGTTGGATGGGTGGGGTCGATATTCACGACCAGCTCCGTCTGCAGCGATATTCTCTGCAGCTGCAGACATGGTGCAAGAAGTATTATAAGGCCATTTTCATGGGGCTTGTCGACGTGGCTATTGTGAATGCCTACATCGTGTTCCGAGAGGCTCAGAAGAGAATGGATCTCAAGCAAGCATCTCATGCCGAATTTCTGCTGGAACTTCATGCCCAACTGTTACAACTGAAAAAAGATGACTTCGCCGAACGGGTAAGTCTACATGTTGGATGTGCTACATGTTGTATGTATCAGTGGGCTCTGTGGAAACAGAAACACGTTGGATGTGCTACATGCTGTATGTATCTGTGGGCTCTGTGGAAACAGAAACACGTTGGATGTGATGCATGCTGTATACCAACCATAGCCTAACATTGTTTCTATAGACAAATGCGGAATACGACGATGATGAGGATGCAGCACTTCTGGCTCCGTTGTCAAGGGACCACGAGCCAGTAGAATGTAGATTGTCAATGGTGTTCGTAAGCGTCGACAGCGGCAGTGCAAGGTGTCTTCCATTCTAAAGCGCAAGGTCGGTGACGAAGTATTATGCAGCAAGTCAGACACAACTCGGTACGTACTACCAACGATGGTTGCGGATGTGGTGGGTCGGTCTAATCGGCTTGCTGCAGCTTATATCTGTGTAACAGGGCGTGGAAGCACTATCCTGGCAACTCTATGACATGTTTCCAGATCTGGCACAACAAGTGGGAGAATGGGACTAAGCGTCCTAATCCGCGCTGCGGACGCGATATCCAGAATCGGGCAGCTGGAACTGGTGGTGGCAAGAAGCACAAGCGTCATGGAGATGAAGATCAAGAAGATGAAGCAGAGGACGAAGCACCTTCGCCAAGCATCAGTGCAGATTCTGGCGACCACGGGAGTGATAATGATGAGTAGTGGGCAGATGTTGCTTGACGATAACAAAGAGAAGTAAGGGGTTTGTGAGTATGCATAAGTTTTGCATTGTGATATGATGATGTGTCCTGTTCCAACAGCGTTTCTGTTTACTTCGACCAGTCTCTTGATAAAAAGGACACCACTCTCCCCTGTCAAATGCGATATCATGGGATCTCTTACAACATGAAGAACCGAGCCATGCTGTAGGTACAACATGCCAGACGATTTGCAGAGAGGTCACATGTCGCGTTTTTCAGAAAAGTACTGCGTACTTTAGCGGGACTATAGTGAAGTCAAGTGTCCAGTATCTCTAACACGTTGTATCCTACAACATATGAAATATTCACTTATGTGCGAAAAATCGCTTGGGCGTTGGGGGGTTAAATCTCGTGAGACGTATATCCGGTCTCACGGGACTCGCCTACCCCTAGCTTTATGCGAGCTCGCCAGCTTAATTGACATCTTGGTTTTTGTACAGTCTATGTCGACATTCACTCCGAGAGAGAAACCGTCACTCTACACGACATATATCCGTCGGAGCGACTTTTCAAGTTTCTCGCTCATTTCAACTCTGGCAAGCGAACCCACACGCCGTCGCCGTGAGGTACACGATTTATCTCACAGGACTATACAGATGGGCGAAGCCTGACTGACCTTGTACTATGTGTTTACAGATACCATGGTACCCCCGTGGCCTCATGCGCACCAGCCCAGCACCGGTGGGAGCGGTCTGCACGTCCCCGAGCCAAGTTTGTGCCAGCCGCGTGGCTCACCTCTGAACCCTTCTGGGATTGTGTTCCCGCACGTGCAACATTACGGCTTGTGCGGATGCGAGTCGCTGTGCCGAGTCAATTCGTGCACCAGCGCGTTAATGCACGTGTTCTGCACCGTGAATTGCTGTGAGTATGTGGGGCACTGTGGGAACGGATTGGAGGACTCCGACAAGGTTTACCTTGCACGCAATGTACATACGCGTGGTCTGGCGGTTGTCGCTTCGGCGCTGGTGTGGTGCTGGGCCAGTACCTCGGAGAGCTCGAGCACACCAGATTGGATCGTGCTAAGCGCCCAAGGAACAAAGGCTACCGTCTTATGATGACGCAGCGAACTGAAAGACCGGCGAATCCGATTTGCGTGATAATCAACGCAGAATGTCTGGGGAGTTTGATGCGCTTCGTGAATCATTCCTGTCAGCCGAATGCGCGCTTTGTGGAGATGTCCAACGGGCGCCGCACTACGGTGGTCGTAGTGACCACGGAGATCATCCACGCTGGCGAGGAGGTTGTCGTGGACCACGGTCGGGACCTATGGTTCATCTGCCGATGCCACTTGCCAAACTGCAGTCGCAGAGACATCCAAGACCAGCAGGACCCGTAAGTTGAAGGTAAGGAGAAGACAGGCATCTCGTGCGAGAATCATTTGAGAGGGATGGCGAAGTTGCATGGATATGATCTAATAAGTGGATGGTATGAATTTGCGGGGCCACGTATTTGAGTCAGCCGCCGGTATCGCGTCGGTGCTGCTCTGGCTGTTTCTCCCTCTCCATTCTTCACGGTGCAGTCCGCCGCCACCAACAGGCCGCGCCTCTGGGCGGCGCTGTCTCCACTCCCTGCGTCCGTACGGGTGTTAGACAAGATCCTGCGTCTCCAGCTTCGCACGTGCTACTCTTGACCGTGCCAGCGGTGCGCGGTCTGCACACAAGCGCGTCAGAGAGAATTCGCTCGTCTGGCGACCCTTCCAGGTTTGGCGCCAAGAAATGAACGGCCGCCAAGAATTGAGCGCCTGTTAGAGCTCCGTGATTCGCACCAACACGATAGATGGTGATGAGGCCTTCGTGTTGAAGTGTGTTTGAGCGGGAAATTTGCGCGCGAACGCTCGCCAAACGCTCCCGTCCTAACGATGGAGCTACCTCTCCTCGCTGGGTTCGAGCGCGCGATCTCGCGCACTCTACGACTTAGCTCTCACTTTTGATTCTGCCAAGCCTGCATCAAGCCCCCTCCAAGCCTTTCGCCAAGACCCGTCGCCACGCCCGAGTCCGTCAAGCTCTTCAAGGTGAGATTGGGCTCGCTTTGCGGACAACCACTTGTTGATCCTTGTGCCAGCCGATCGTATGTCTGATAGATGGTCAAATCGAGTGGCAGCACGAACAACAAGATGGTCGAGGTGTCCATGCTCCTCGAGCTTGTAGAGGAGGAGCTACTTCCACTGGGAAAGGACGAACGGAAGCGACTAGCTGGGAACTACGACGCCAACCGACCTCGCTCGTGGGCCGATCGCGACTTCGACAGCTTGCGCCGAAAGTTCAAGTCGTTGTACAGCCTTCGCAAGCCGACAAGGTGCCCCAACATTTCACCCCACGTTTCGAAGACGAAGATTCTGAAGAAGGAGATAGACGACAAGACCAGCGTACTAGAGATGAATGACGAAGCGGACGTTCACACGGTGGCCCACCGCGAATATCTTCCTTCGAGTATCAGCCCGACGAGGGGACTTGGATTGGCGACGAGGAAGGAGAAGGCGAGGACGACCTTCGCGGGTCGACTAACGACAGCTACATAGGTCGGGCGGTCACGTGCCTGGTCGTGGTGAATCGGGGGTCTGGGCCGCGATGTCATTGTGGAGACCGTCTGCACCGACTTTCAAGGGCTGATGGCGTTGCCGTTCACCGGCGAGGGTTTGGGGGCTTTCTCGAGTACGACCTCGTCGTTGGCGCCCCGCAGCGCGCCCATTACTCGCTCAATGCGATTGGCTGGCCCGGACGTCTCTGGCAGAGGACATGCAGCGCCCCACGAGAAGTCCTCGTCGTCAGGGGGCGGTGTGGCGATGGCCCCGAAGAAGACGAAAGCCGGCAAGAAGCCAGCGGCGAAAGGCTTCAAGCCCGGAACCCTCGTGAGCTAGAAGCCCAGCGATATGATTCGCTGTCGGACTACTCTACCAGGCTGGGCGGCACTGATCTCTACGCGTTCCGCGACAACGTGGCTTTTAAGCGAAAGTTGGGGAGCGATGGCATCGAGGCTGCGGAGGCAAGTTTTGCCAAGGCGAACCGCGTCAAGGCACCTCTGCCCTCAAGACAAAGCTCGGCAACGCGGAGAGGATGACCCAGAGCATGGGGTCCATCATGATGGAGATGATGATGCTCCTGAGGGAGGAAAGTGAGCGCAAGGCCGAGCTTCGTCGTGAGGAAGATGATTGACGCCGTTGAGACGATATCAACCCAGAAGGCGCGAATTGCTGCGGAGAAGACCGCAACAGAGGCGAGGCTGGCTGCGGAGAATGCAGTTGCTGCGAAGCGACGCCTCCAGGACAAGGTTGAGTTCGAAGAGCGCGCGAGACGCGACGAAGTGGAGGCGCGCATGCGAACGCAAGAGCTGTGTTGCTCATCGGAGCGCTCACGAAGGAGTGCGCGTGTTCGAGCAGCTGTGAACTCAGGGCAGGAGGCCCGTGCACTTGTAGCGTACGTACATGTAGCAACTTTAATCCACTTCAAATAACATAAACTCAACGTGCATTATTGAGATGCGTTTAGTGATGTGCAGCCCAGAAAATGTTCATAGCTGTGGGGTCATCTCCTCCATCTCGCCCAAGAAGGTAGTCCGAATCTGGGAGATGCCGACAGTTCGAACTCTGTAGTTACTCAGTCGAAATATATTGTCGATGCGCCTGTCGCGGAGGTCAGGGTTGTACGGGAGCGGCAAGTTCAGGCTGCTGTACACTTCCTGCATGCTGCCCATGCCCCACTCCGCGGCCTGGCGCACCGAGGTAATGGCGTTGTGGAGCGTTCGTGCTGAGCTCCTCAGGGAAGGTAGGATTCGCCGTCCTTCAAGGACGTGAGGATCCGTCCACTAAGCGCGGTGGAGCAGGGGAATGCCGAATCTGATACCACGTTCATCCTCGCGTCGGGGCAGAACCTCGGATCCAGTAACTCGTTTCTAAAGCCCAATGACGTGTCCGAGTCGTTCCACGACCCCGGACAGTTGTGCTTGCTCCAGATGATGCAACCGTCAGACGCAAAGCAGATCGTTCCCGTGACGTACACGCTATCCAACCAGCCGTTGTACATCGCGTTCTGCAAGTCAGCGTTGGACGGTTGCATCACCTAAAAGAGCAAAGGACATAACCAAACACAGTAAACACGACATGCAGTAGAGTCACATGTACAGCGTGTATGCATCGTACCTGCAGATTCTTCCCATCGATGAAGCCAAAAGTATGCTTCAGTAGCGACTTCCTGGCCTCGACGCACCGTGCCAGCCCGATCTGGTGCGATGGGGAAGGCCAGGCGATCCGCGAGGGTCAATGCGCTCGCGAGGACCTCTTCCCCTTTGCTTAGCGCCCTCACCGTAGTGCTCGGAGGAACACCGAAAAGCAAACACAGCGTGCTTATCCGACGTAGAAACACATCACCAGACCAAGTCCTTGATGCAGGTATTTCAATTTGGCCGGATGGCCCACGGCTTAATCTTGTAGAACAGGGCAAACCTGCGAAGTAGCTGGTGGAAAGAAGACCTGCAAAAAAGCAGAAGTTTAGCCAGTGTCGTACACAAACATCAGTAAACACCTACCTCGTCAAGCTGGTGGCGTTAAGAAAGTTCTTGTCGTTTCCGTGCTTGTAAAGTGCCATCCAGGTAGACTCGCCGGGCGTGTCCAAGCACTGGACTGTCAGGTAGTGGCGGCTCCGCATGGCGACGCGCCACGCCTCCTCCATGAGCACCTCGTAGATCTCCGCGCGTGCCTCGCTGAGCCCCGCCTCCACATGTGCGAATGCATGCGCAAGCCACATGAACGCGTCGACCTCCTCCATCTTCACAGAAATTCAAATGTGATGAGCTATCAACCCATGGAAGGATTCTACCGGATATCGTCCGGGTCTAAGTGACCCAGACCGGCACTGGGTTGGACACTATTACACGGACATAAGATCCGCCGGTAAGCTCTTTGTGGCGTCGCCCTTGGACGGTATGCTCGGCTTATATACATTCTATGTCTGGCTTATCAACGACGGATAAGGCGGGTTATGCTATTTAGAGAAGGCTTCCATTAGAGAGGCTTGCATATGTCCAACCGAAAACATATTTCCTCGCACTCTTCGGATGATGAGTTAGGGCGCAAAATACAACGGTAAGGCTACTCTATTTGTACATAGAACTGATATTGTGGCTTTTACTTGAAATTGCCGCTGCCTGTTTTTCAATCGCCGGGATCGAATCGCCAGACAATCGCCAACCTCTAATACTGAATGGTGTTATCGCAAAATAGAGGTTCAACGTCCAGAAATCTGTTCTCCGGATTATCGCTCTGGGCATCCATCGGCAAGAGAACGCCATCGCCAACATGGAAGAGGAAAGCGACACCGATCGGGCGTCAGAACGCGCGAACACAACGCCATTACGCGTAGCCAGCCAGGCTAGACCAAGCCGTCTGGGAATGGCAAGTGTTACCCCAACACGAGTATCGCCATATCCTCAGCGAGCGAGGACTCCAGCGTGAACGCCGACAGCACTCGCAGACACAACTTCTGGTCGCCGCGCGCTTGCGCCAAGATTGGGGACGCCGCTGCAAGATGCGGTGGCAGCGCGCGAGCCTGTGCCGCGACTGAGACACCACTGCAAGCTTCCAGCGATGATGCCGGCGTACGTTCTCCAACACCACGAGCTGGAAGCCGAGCCAGCGAGCTCTTCAAGCTGACCGTTCAGCCGATTCTCAAGACCACTTTGAGCCAGAAAGACGCGTCTGCACCAAGGCTCGCGTCGGTCATGGAGACCGGACACACGTTTGATGATATCCTGCACAAGCTCTGGGAGAAGTTCCGAGAGCACATCAAAGGCAAGGCGATCAAGACGTCTGACGGGTGGACGTGCGAGACGGAAGTGTTCATCGAAGATTGGCGGCACTTTTTCCAGTTCAAGTCCGGCCGCTATCGTGTGGAGAGCAACCGAACCGAGCAGAGCTGGAACTCATGGCTCGTCAACACCAGCAAGGAGACGGTGGTGCTTGTGATCTATGCGTATGGTGACGCGATCGGCAAGAAGGTCGAGAACGAAGATTTTATGACCACGTGCATCCGGCCTCGTCAGCGTGACCGTGCTGACGCGACGGCGGAAGGAGAGTTCCAGAACGTGGTCGCGCAACTCCAGGCACACAGGAAGGGAACTTTCACCGGGTCAAAGGCGCTATGGAGGATGTGGGCGAACCACGTTACTCACAATCTGAACATGTCGACGTGGGACGCAGCCATAAAGGAGGACCCACCAGAAGCGCTTTGGCCGATGCTTCGACCGGCGGGATCTTCGGCGGAAGAGCAGCTCGAGCGCATCACCAACTCGGGTCATTTGGCCCTGGATACTGTCGAGAGTGCGGCCGACGATGTCAAACGCCTGCGTGCCGCATGGGTAGTCTTGAAGAAGGGAATGAGAGCTATGGGGAAGGAGCTAGACAGACTCGAGAGCAGCCTTGGGACGAGACAACGCTGCGTTCAGGCGACGATCAGTGATGCTCGACCCGTGCCGTTGTGCGACGTCATTGATCCACTGCTTCACATGGAAAATGTGGACGATACTGAGCATGCAGAGTAGGATCCAGCGAATTCATATTCATCGATTTGATCCCTAAATATCTATGTATTTCCATGAGCTACTGCTTCTCGTTCCGCTTGCGCAGTGGCCAGCTCGGGGATGTGGGGTTCCGTTCGCTCCAGCGGGCCAGTCGGATCAAAGTCGCCCCGCATATTGTAGTTTTCGAAGCGCTGGAAAGTCTGAATGACGAACGGCAGCAGGTCGCGCCCGCTGGACTCGTTGTAGTGCCGCTGGAACGAGCTCTTGATATACCCGAATAGAAACTCGATAGGATTGAAGAATGGGCAGTACGCGGGGAGAAATATCGGGACGACACCAACGCGTCGTAGGAAGTGGACGATCTCTGGATGCCTGTGAATGGTGGCACCATCCAAAATCTACACAGAGTTTTTACCCGGGTACTGGTGAACGCCCCCGGGAGACGAATAAATGAAGTCGCGGCAACACGACACGAATTTGAAGCGGTCAAATGTACCTTCCGTGTCAAAATAGTCAATCAATCCGAACACGTTGATGAACGCGAGCATAGAGATGAGCGGCTTCCGCTCGAAGTCTCCTCGGATGGCGAGCGCTCGCCCTTTGAGCGCGTAGCCGCGTTTGCGAATCATGCCTCGGTTATCGAAAGAAACTTCGTCCAAGAAGACGAGATTGCTGTGGCACCAGTCGATCGACGCAAGCTCTTCCATGAAGCGGTGCACATCGCTCTCCTTGACGTGCATGGTCCTTCTTTCTAATACCTTCCACGTCAGCCAAAAGTTGTGAATGATGCTCCAGACGGTTGCAACAGATATGTCGATGCGATGACGTTTTTTAAGGCGGCCTGCGCTTCGTCGAGATACGCGAGTGGATGTTCTTGGTAGAAGTTTGCGAGACACGTCTTGTGCTCTTCAGTGAACTTCTTTGCGACTGGAGTTCGTACACGTTCGTATGTTCCTGTCGCTTCGTAGACCTGGATCCAGTTGCTGATGGTTCGATGCGCTTTGTTGTAGATGTGTGACAGCTCCAAGCGTGTACCCCAAGTTGTAGAAGCCGTAGAGGCAGTGGAGTACCGTGTTTGGATGAGCATGCTGCCTCGAGACGACGTCATCGATGGCACCGCTCTTCTTCCCCTTTCGTGGGTGCAATCGCTGCATTCGCCACGATGAGTGTGTGAGGCGTGTACACAGCGCAGCTACTTCATATCTTTCCTTACCTTTCCTCGTGTCATTGCTCTTGGTTGGAAGAGATGGCGATGTGATCTCGAGTGTCCGAATTTCAAAGGCTTATCCGGCGACGTAAACTTCCTTGAAATAGATAGCTGCTTCTGCTCGACGCTTTGATATTATTGCTTGCATCGACTTCATGGCGAATTCATTGACCAAATCGTGAAGCGAAATTTTAGATACTAATCGCCTGATCTCGATTTTCCTGATGTAGCTTCTCAAA
>AWVW02036803.1:0-19812 GCA_000500225.2 Phytophthora pinifolia
GACGGTAACCAGACGATGAAGAGACGAACTCGTCGTGTTATTCGAGATGGAAAAGTGCTGGAGAAACAATAAAAACAGACGGAAGCCAAACCACTCGGGGGCTAAAGCATGCTCAGCAGCACAGGGTCCGAGCTGTAGTCAGCACCTGCGCTCGAGCTGGAGCTTCGCAGTCGTCGCCCTCCCGCATCTTGGCGGACTTTCATGTGGAAGACCAGCTGAATCAGCTCGCGCAAGTCGCTCACGAACAGCAGCTGCACGCGGTCCTTGCGGCTGTCTCGCTCCCGCCCGCTGTCCGTAGAGACGCCAGCGAACTCTTTGCGCAGCTCCTCAGCCTCGCTCTTGTTCCCACGGGGCAAGATCACTCGCCTGATGCCTGCGCGAATAGCGGCGAGCACCTTCTCACGGATGCCGCCAACCGGCAAAATGACGCCGCGTAGTGTAATTTCCCCCGTCATAGCCATGTCGGCAGGAACTGGCAGCCCCGAAATGACCGAGAAGAGAGCACACACGATGGCTCCACCGGCAGACGGACCGTCCTTGGAGATTGCTCCTTCCGGAAAGTGGACGTGCACGTTTGAAATGCCGTCCAGTGACAGCGCCTTCGGCCCTGACAAGTCGCCTGCAGCCGTTGCTGAGCTTTCCTCGCGGGGTAGATCGATCAGGTGCGCGTTCACCAGCAACCACGAGAGTGCGAGTTGCGCCGACTCCTTCATCACGTCGCCAAGCTTGCCAGTGAGCTGCAGAGTCGGGGGCGAATGGGTCGAAGCCGACGCAGTAGCCTTGTTTGAGGGTGCACGCCGCGTACACGAAGCTTCAACGAAGAGAATCGAGCCGCCAGCAGTGCTCCAGGACATGCCAGTCGCCACGCCAGGGACGCTGGAGCGCAGCGCAACTTCGTTGAACACCAGCTCATGCCCAAGAATGGAGCGAATCGTCTTCTTGTCGATGCAGATCGAGTCGAATGAGGCAAGCCGATCCGCGCTGCCGCCGTTTTCTCCCGTCTTTTGCGCCTGCTTTTGATCGGCCTCGTCCAATTCCCGCACGACATCAACAGCCACATAGCGACACAGCGCTCCGACCTGTCGCTCCAGGTCGCGCACTCCAGCTTCACGAGTGTACCGCATGATCAGGTAGCGCAGCGCTTCATCCGAGACCCGAACCATCTCCTTCCGTAGACCGTTGGCCTCAATTTGCTGCGGAAGGAGGTAGCGCCGAGCGATCTCCACCTTCTGCTCGACGCTGTAACCAGTGAGTTCAATGACCTCCATGCGGTCCAGCAGAGGACCTGGGATCGTGTCCAAGCTGTTGGCTGTCGCCAGGAACAGTGTGCGGCTCAAGTCGAATGGGACGTTAAGGTAGTGGTCCGTGAACGTATTGTTCTGGTGAGGGTCCAGCACTTCCAGCAGCGCACTGGCTGGGTCACCTCGGAAGTCCTTGCCCAGCTTGTCCACCTCATCCAGTAGCAGCACCGGGTTGTTGGTCTCAGCGTGGCGAAGTGCATTCAGGATGCACCCGGGCATCGCTCCGACGTAGGTTTTGCGATGGCCTCGAATCTCCGACTCGTCGTGAACTCCACCGAGCGCGACCCGCTCAAACTTGCGGTTCGTAGCGGCAGCAATTGAGCGTCCGAGCGACGTCTTCCCCACACCGGGAGGCCCCACGAGACACATGATGGGGCCACGCATGTCACGCTTGAGGCTGCGAACGGCAATGTACTCGGTGATGCGCTTCTTCACCTTGTCCAGACCGTAGTGATCAGCGTCCAGCTGCTGGCGCACCCGCTCCACCAGCAGCGAATCGGCCGTCGACGTGTTCCACGGCAGCTCCGAGAAGAACTCGAGGTAGTTGTGCAGGATGCCGTACTCTGGCTGCATCGCCGTCATGCCCTTCAATCGTCGCATCTCCCGCTGGGCGACCTTCGCAGCTTTAGGCTCGAGACTCAGCGCGCTCAGCCTGTCTTCCAGCAGTTTCATCTCGCTGGCGTTGTCGCCTGCCGCCCCGTCCTCACCAGCCTCGCCCAGCTCCTTCTTGATTGCTTCAAGCTGCTGTCGAAGCAGAAATTCCTTGCGCGTGCCCTCGAGCTTGTCCTGCACCTCGCTCTGGATCTTGCGTTGCAGCCGCGCCTTCTCCGTCTCCTGCTCCAGCAGCGCCACCGCGCGCTCACAGCGCAGCGCGATGGGCAGCGCCTCCAGCACCTGCTGCTTCTCGTCCGCCGCAACGTTGAGGTACGACACCACCACGTCCGCCAGCTCGCCGGCCGACGAGTTGCCAATAGCGTCCACCAGTCCGTTGCTTCTGCGCAGCAGCGGAGCGCTCTTGGCCGTCTCCAAATACTCCTGCGTCAGGTGCTTGAGTCTCATCGCCAGTTGTTCAAGCGTCAATGCTGACGCGTCCTTGGCGTCCTTCACCTGAGCAGGAGGCGCTACCAGCCTCTGCACGGAGCCCACGAGGTACGGCCGCGTCTGCGCCACGTCTTGCAGCTGCACGCGGTGCAGCCCCTGCACGAGCACCGAGAGGCCAGCCGCGCCGCCCTGCAGCCGCGTGAGCTGCACGACTCGCGCCACGGTCCCCACGTGGTACACGGCGTCCTTGGCCTGCGCCGTCGTGGCCAGCGCCAGGCTGGTGTCTGCTTCACCCTCTGCGCCCCCGCGCCGCGTGAAGATAGCCAACGTGAGCGACGCGCGCGACGTCGACGTCGAAGTCTTGGGCGCGCGCACCTCCCACACAAGGTCCTTGAGCAGCTGCAGCGCCGACGCCGACGTGATGGCCAGCCGTAGGTACGTGCGCGGGAAGAGCACCTTGCCGTGCAGGGGCAGGATGGGCAGCTGCAGCGCTGCCGTGGCCGTCGAGGGCGCGCGATCCTCCATAACCGATAGGTAAGTTCTGGAATGGCGAGGTTGAGGTTGAGTCAACCTGCGACAGGTGGCTCGAAATGTGTGGGCAGGCTCAAAGAATACTAGTACACAGAGTATTACGGAACATTGATACTTCAATGGATTTTTGCTTCCACTTCGTGTGGTGGTCAATTATTCTCATAAAGTTATGAAGGATACGAAGTCTTATCGTCAAGGCCAACGTACATTTTCGAGTCGATGTGACCAACGTACATTAAACAGCAACCTTAACCAAGCTTACAAGAGCGTATCCTTGGTGCTCTTGGTGGCCGTCTTGTCGCTCTGCTGCTGCTCCGACTGTAGGGAGTCATCTTCTTCAGAGGCGTCCTCCACGACCGGGGTCTTGCCCTTGGTGGCGCTCTTGACGAGCGTCGGGTCCTCCTCTTCAGACGAGCTCTCGTCGCCGATGACTCCGTCCGAGCCGTCATCATACAGCAAGCCGATCGTGCTGGCCGAAGCGTCTTCCTTGGTAGCCTTAGTCGACTTGGTGCCCATAGTCGACTTGGTGGCCATAGTCGACTTCGTGGCCTTAGTCGACTTGGAGGCAACGGTCTTGGCGCTCTTCACCAGAACGTCATCGCTGCCCGAGTCCGAGTCGCTGTCGTCGAGCCACGACAGGTCGTCGTCACTGCCCGAGTCCGAGTCACTGGCAGACTCCTCGGTGATCTTGCCGCCCTTGTAGACGCCCTTCACAAGAACGGGGTCCTCGCTGCCGCTCTCCGAGTCGCTGTCCAGGAGCCATGAGAGGTCGTCGCTGCCGGACTCCGAGTCGTCCTCGGCGACAGTCTTACCCTTGGTGCTCTTGAGAATAGTCTCTTCAGCGCTGCCGCTGTCCGAGTCGCTGTCCTCGAGCCATGAGAGGTCGTCGCTGCCAGACTCCGACTTGTGCTCCTCGAATGCGTCGATGATGTCCTTCAGGTCGACCTGGTCGCTGCCGCTGCCGATGAGCGACATGATGTTGATGGTCATGTGGCTACCGTCCGTGCTGTCGCTGCCGAACAGGTCGGTCAGGTCTACAGTGAGGTCTTCGTCGTCCCCGCTGCCGCCGTAGAACTCGGCAAGGTCGAAAGAACCGCTTGCGGCGTCCTTGCACTGAGCCATGCGCATAAAGCACTCGTTCGGGTACTCGACGTCCTTGTCGTCCTTCACGGGCTTGTACTTGTCCGGGCAGTGGTCCGGGCAGTCGTCGCTGCCACTGGCGTCGAGCGAGTCCGAGAAGTCATCACCGCCACTGACAGATTCCTTCGTGGTTGAGCGGAGGTAGTTCGGGTTGCCAGCGTTAGCGGTGGTGACGGCAAGGGCCGCAAGAACAAGGCCAGCAGCGAACTTCATTATTTATTTGATTCGAAAGTGTGCTGTGCTTCGCGAATTGGAGAATGAGCAGCAACCAGTATGGAGCCCCGACTTCGCCAGCACCATCCAGGTTTGTATCCCAGGACATTCAATCCAGAGCGGGTCCCATCCTAGGAGCGGCCCGCGTCATAGTTTGCAGCATATTACTTTCGCCTATGCACGTGCACGATATATCCCATCCGTGAAGATGGCGGTCTGTTTGCGCCGAAACTTATGCTCCTTGGACATGATAGGCAACACTTCGGAAACCTCGCAGATCTCCGACCGATCCTCGGTCGAGCTCGGGGCAGCATGGGAGCCGGTCCTGTGTGCCATCGTCGTTTACCCGGGAATTTCACGACGATGGAAACCCCGATACCGTATCCGCAGCGGAAGTCATCCTGTTTATTGTCCGTGTTGTGGTATTCGCTCGCCCACGAAGGAAGGAACTAGACAAAGTCTTGGATAAATCTACAGTCACTGAACACACAACGCGGCGTCATCGAAGAGCGTAAATGAACTTGCTATACGGAATCAGCGCTTCTTCACCGGACGCGACCCCTCTTTACAAATATCACTCCTAGCAGTACCGATCATGGCCTGAAGCGACATTCAAGCAACCTTGCGTAAATGTTGACCCTGGAACAACATTCAAGTGACCCACACACGGGTGCAGACCTGTCATCAAGAATCGAATGTTCGCGTTGGCATCACCAGGTACATACTCGTCTAGAATCGAATGTTCGCGTTGGCATCACCAGGTGCGGGTCATGTACATCACCGACAATACCTCATGCGTGAGATACAACGCAGTAATACTGACTAACACGGGAAAGTAGTTGCATTGATCAGTGTTAACGGCAAACAACAAAATATTCTCATGAAAAGCAGCTATTGATGATCCTGCGCTCAAATATCCAGAGCTTCCCGGGCAAAGCACGGCATTAACGGATTTTGACGAATAGTGATCGGTCTTTTATTTATTAGTAGCCCCACTAAATCGATCACTTTCGGCAGGGGGTCTTCAATTCGTAGAGGGCTACTACATTTCGACGGCGTCGACGTCATCCAAGGCTTCGTCGAGCGCGTCCAGGTTAAAGGGGTCTCTCTCGTTGTCGCCATCACCACTACCCCACCTTTACTGAAAAAGCCATCCGTAGACGTCGTGGTTCCAAATAAACCACTGTGACGGATTAGTGTGAAATCCGGCAGCTTCAATTGAGTTCAAGATCACTGATGTAGGAGTTTCGCGCCACGCAGCGCGCACCCAATTGCATATCGTGTCCACCGATGGAGGACGAGGGTTGCCGCGCGAAGTGTATTCAACAGCCGAGGAGTTTTTCCATTCGTCAATTAGACCCGAGAGATTGTCCTTGAAAACTTTGTATATACCAATATTGCCAGCCTGGAGGTAGGGCGTCAACCCTCCAGGCACGACGCACATGGCAATGTCTCGCTGTTGGCACTTGGCTTTAATCTTCTTGGAAATATGGGCTCTCATTGAGTCCCACACAAGGGCCTTTCCCGGAGCATCAAGCACTGGCGGAAATACACGGTCAATCCAGCGTGAGAGCAATTCAGAATCCACCCAAGCTTTGGGTTGATTCGCCACCCATACAGAGTTCACAGTAGTGATAGCACGGCCTCCACTCTTCTGCTTCCAGATCACCATCGGTGGAAGCTTCCGACCACTCGCTGTCACAGCCAGAACCGCGGTGACCCGCATCGATGCGAATCCTGTTGAACGCAGGACAACGTGGCGGGCTCCAGTGACGTCGACGGTGGTATCACGTGGGTCCTCAAAATAAACTGCAGTTTCATCCATCAAAATAGTTCTTTCAGGCTCAAAGAGCGGGAGATTCTCCCTAAGAAACTTCATATAGCTGACGGCACGCCCAACAAGCACATCATCCGACAAAACAGTCAAATTTGTCCTTTTACGCAACGAAAGATCGTTCCGCTTCATGAACTTAGAGATCCATGCGTCAGACGCCACAAAGGCCACTCCGTCTTCGTCGAGAGATTCGTAAAGTCCCCGAGCCGCCAAACCAATCCACTCTCTAGTGACCTTCTCTTTGCGGAGACGGCGGTCAATAATGGTGTCCAGGAGAAGGTCTTCGAGGGCCCCAAGAAGCGGTTTGCGTCCTCCACCTTTCAGTCGTTTTTGGTATGGCTGAGCACTCAGAATCGCATCTTTGTTGCGCCACCACTTTCGAAACGCGGCAGCATCAACACTCCACCCCTTCTTGCGAAAGTGAGCCGCCGCGCGACTTGGTACGCCACCTCCTTGCTTGCTGATCCACTTGATTGCCTCTTATTTCCTTGCGATCTCAATAATCTGACGCATGGTCGATTTTAAAGTGCGAACAAAATGCGAATGTGGAGCGGGCTTTTAAATGAAGAGGTCTTTTGTTTGTAGAACACTATCGAAAATTCGACAGGTGCTTGTAATAGTAGCGGGTCTTCTATTCGTAAAAATCCGTTAGTATTGGCCAGCGTGACAACACTTTATCGCAAATCACAAACCTCTGGCAAGAAATAATAGCCAATCACAAAACGATTTAGTTGGCGATCTTCCAGCATTTTGAGAGCTCATGCAGAGCTAGGGCTGCTTTCCGCTTTCTTGTATCATTCGTAAAAATAATTTTAAGTACGAAACCTACACAAAATCAATGAACTATTTTTGCGAGAACCTGTGTCGTGTCGGAGCACAACTAAATTCTCGTCCTATCAGTACGAGTTCCAACAACAACAACAACTACTTCCCCGCTAAAGTCAGTAGTGTTGGATCAACCCTGAAGGCTCAGGAACGATCCCTTACACCGGGCCGGTTGCAACTCTCTGTGCACCGCGGTTGTGGTAGGTCCAACCGGTACCTGCACCACCAGCCACGAGCAGACGGCTAGGATGCGGTTCGCGCTTTCGCGCTAGACTCTGTGGTCCCTCAGATGGAGGGTACCGGCTTTCGCACTGTGGTGCTTTGAGATGCGCAACGTATTCAGCCAAGTCGTGGAGGTTACGGTGTGCATTGTGGAAGGGTGCACGACAGAGTTCTTGATGGGGCTCGACTTCTTGAAGAAGCACCAGGCCAACATGGACTTCGCCGCCAAGTGCGGTATTTTGAGAAGGAGATACTGGTGGTGATCCCGTTCCGAACAGCAGGGGACAGTACTGACGAAAACCGCGTAGCTCCTGTACGGCTGGCACGGCAAGTAAAGCTGGCCCACAACGCCGCGACGCCCGACGGAGAGCAAGGCATCTTCGTGCCCACGCAGAATAGTGGCGCCGTCATGTTGGCAACGACAGTGACTAAAGTGAGCGACGGCAAGGCTCTGATCCCGGCCATCAACCTGCGAGTCGACCGCACGAGGCTCCCCAACAAGAAGGAGTTGGTCGTGTGGATACCATTGGAGGACGAAATGGAGCTACTCGAGTTGAATGGCGGGTTGGAGACGTCGCGTATCGATGACTGGATTAAGGCGTTGGGTGACGCGGAGACCTCCTTGGAGAACGAGGACGAGGTTCGAGTCGGTGTCGACGACGCCGACACTCGTACGAGAGTCATCACGCTGCTACGAGCGTACCGCAAGGTGACGACGAGCAAGGGTGACATTCCACCCGTGACGACGCTACCGGTACAGCATTACATCGACACGCAGGGTGCCGCGCCAATCATGATGAAGCGGCGACGACAAGCCCAATCCGAGGAAGTGGCAACGTGTCGACCATGCTACGAGCGGGCGTGATCGAAGAAGGGAATGGCGCGTGGGGTTCCCAGTAGTGTTGCGCAAGAAGGACGGTGAAGTGCGCTTCTGCATCGACTATAGGGCTTTGAATAAGGTGACGAAGCGGGATGTATACGCTGCCCAGTATCGACGAGACGCTGGAGGATATCGGTGGAGCTCAGCTGTTCACCACGCTGGACTTGCGGTCCGGCTACTGGCAGATCAGTGTAGCGCCGGAAGACCGCGACAAGACGGCTTCTACGACCAAGAGCGGGTTGTATCGGTTCCGAAGGATGCCATTTGGGCTGAAGAATGCGCCCTCTACCTTCCAGAGGATGATGAACGGAGTGCTGCGAGGCTTGACGTGGACGTCGTGCCTAGTCTACTAAGATGAAATCGTCGCCTTCACGCGCGGTGGTGTCGACCAGCATCTGGTCCAGTTGGCCACCGTGTTGCAGCGTTGCAGCGGCTGTCTGACGCCGGTTTGACGCTAAAGCTCAAGAAATGCGTATTCGCTACGCCCACGATGGAGTACCTCTGACACGAGCTGAGACGTGACGTTGTGCGGCCAGTGAAATGTCTCATCAGCGCGGTGACGGAGTTCATGCGGCCGACGGATCCGGTTGATGTGAAACGGTATGTCCACCTGGCGGGTTTTATCGCAAGTTTATCGAGGCCTTCGGCTCAATCATGGCCCCGATGACGAAGTTGCTCGAAACGGGCGTGGACTGGGAATGGACGGAAGCTCAGTAATTAGCCTTTGAGAGGGTAAAGGCCGCGCTCACCAGGAAGTCGCTACTGGTATACCCGGCTTCAAGCGGCCCTTCCGCTTGGAGACCGACGCTAGCAAGGTTGGCCTCGGTGCCTGCTTGATGCAGGACCAAGGTAAAGGGTGGCAGCCAATAGTAAGGTGAATAACAACGCGGAGTCCAACTACTCCATCACGGAGCTCGAGTGTCTCGCGGTGGTGGTCGATCAAGCTGCTCAGACCCTACTTGTACGGGAGGACCTTCGAGATCATCACTGACCACGCAGCACTTGAAAGAAGGTAGTATGGATCAGCTAGAGTATTAAGAAGTGAGTGCCTAGCTACGCTTAACTCGTCCCGGCGTCCTCGGTGGTGTCTTCGCGCTGGTACCATGTCTGCCCTTCTAGCTCAAGTAATATCACTGACCAAGATACCAATCATGGTCGATCCAACCGCCAGTGCTTTCCCAATCGTGGGGGAGGCGGCCGAACCGGTCCTCCAGACCGCGGTCGCAGAATGTCACGGATCGAAAAAGCGGCACGCCACAGCTGGTGGCATATCGTCCAATCAGAACATAGTGTAACGGATCGCATAAACAGCACGCCACAGCTGGCATCATAATGGATGTGGTGCCGCGTGGGTCTTCCAACACTCCTCCTCGGCCGTCGCCTACGTCAAGTGGACGCTCTGGCGCAGCTCCGCCATTCTGGGCGCCGGGAATGCATTGGTCAGTAGATCCGCCTTCATCAAGCGCGACTCGACGTACTTGGGCCCCACGATGCCCTTGTGTGCGTAGTCGCAGATGAACTTGATCCGAATGTCGACATGCTAGGCGCTTGTCATGCTGTCCTCGGACTCCAGTTGCTTGATGGCGGCTTGGTTGTCCATGTGCATGGGCATAGGCTGGGAGACGACATGGTGCAGCTCGCGCACCAGTTCTCGTAACCCAAGTAGTTCTCGTCCGACGTGGGAAGCCGACGTGAACTCGGCCTCCATGGTGGACAACGACACACCCGTCTGCTTCTTGCAGATCCAGTGCACAATCGCTCCGTCCATAGTGATTATTCCCCCGGTCACAGACTTCCGGTCACCCTTGTCGGCCGCAAAGTCCGCATCGCTCCAGCTCTCCACCTGGATGCAGCGCCCGTCGGCCGCACCGATGTCCATGCGGAGCTTGAGGGTCTTGGTGGCCTTCAAGTACCGCGCGATTCTCTTCGCGAGCTTCCAGTCGCTCGTCCGCGGCTGATGCGTGTGCCTGGTCGCCTTGTGCACCGCGAAGCTGATGTCAGGCCTGGTGCACCGGGCGATCCAGAGCAAACTGCCGACCAGCGACTGGAAGCTCCGAATCGTGGGTTCACCCTTGGCGCCGATGCTCGGCAGCAGCTGTAGCTCTTGGGGCTCGGCGTCGTTGGCCTCCAAGGGTTTTGACGCCGTTCACGTTCGCCAGCCCGAACTGCTCCAGCAGCTCCTCGATGGCGGCTTGTTGATCCAGGCTGTAGCCGTCCGTCTCGTCGAGATGCACACGCATCCCGAGGAACTTGTTCACCTCGCCCAAGTCCTTGATGGACAGGATGTTCATGGCCACGAAGAAGTCCTCATCCAGGTCCGGCTTGGACGCGGTGACCAGCAGGTCGTCCACGTGCACGCGCACGATGGTCATGTCCTTGTCGTTGCGCTTGTAGTAGAGGCACATGTCCGTGACGCAGCGCATGAAACCTAGCTCCACCAACTTGGCGTGGAGCAACTGGCTCCACAGCCTTCCGGCCTGTTTCAGGCCGTACAGCGACTTCTTCAACCGCAGCGCGATCTTCTTGTGGCTGCTCGCGCCGCACGCGCGCAGCACCTCCTCGGGCACGACCATGCCCTTGGGGATGGCCAGGTAGATCTCCAAGTGCTGCTCCTTCTCGGCCTTCACGTACGCATTGTGGATGTCACCGTGCCTAGCCGGCACGCGCCAGCGCCGCGCGAACACCAGGATCACGTTGACGGTGCTCAGCTCCATGACGGCGGCGAACGTGAGGTTGTAGTCGATGCCATACAGCTGCTCGTTGCTGCAGGCCACCAGGCGGGCCTTAAAATGCTCGATGGCGCCGTCGGCGTCAGTCTTGGTCACTTCGAGTGCAGCACGTGGCTGCCGACAGGCGGCAGCTCGACTGTCCATACGCCGTTCTCCTCCAGCGCCTTCAGCTCTTCGACCATCGCCATGGCCCACTCGCCCTTGAGCGGGCTCTTCATGGCTTCCCCGTAGTTCTTCGGGTCGGCCCCCCGCACGCTGTTCACCACGTCGGGGGCCGCCACATCCTCGCTATCGTCGGTGCTCGCCAGTGACACCGCCTTCCGCGAGGCCGACCGCGTCTGGTGCTTCTCGCGCGTCCAGCGGCTCTTCGTCCGGCGCTTGCCCTTGGTCTTCATGGCCGCCGCCGCCCTCTGCGAGTCCACGCAGGTTTCTTTCTCCTTCGCCTCCTCCGAGTCCTGGAGGTGTACGCGATTGAGCTGCTCGTTCTGGGTGGCTGTGAGCGTCTCCACGTTCCGCACGTGCTGCGTCACCACGACCACCCTGTCCTTAGGGATGTACACTCTGTACCCCTTCATCTCGTCGCTCTTGCCGATGATCATGGCCGGTTTGCCGCGGTCGCCCAACGACTGGTTCTTGGCGTCGCGGTGCACTGTGCACGGCGACCCGAAGGTCACGATGTTGCTGATGTCGGGTGTGCGCTTGGTCAGCATCTGCATGGGCGACTTGCACCCTGGGTTGCCCTTGCTCGGGCTCCGGTTCAGGATGTAGGCGGCGTATTCTGCGGCGTCGCCCCAAAAGCTTAGCGGTAGCCCGCACGCGAACACCATGCTCCGCACCATGTTCATGATGGTGCGGTGCATGCGCTCGGCTTTTCCGTTGCTGGCCTGGTTCCTGGGCTCGCTGATCTGGCGCGCGATGCCGCTCTGCTCGTAGAAGAGGTCCAGGGGCTTGTACTCTCCTCCGCCGTCCGTGCGCAGGACGTGGATGCGGCAGTTGAACTGGCGCTCGAAGAAAGCCATGAAGTGCTTGAACTTCAGCGCCGCCACGTCCTTGGTCTTGGCCAGGAATATACGGCAGTAGTTCGTTCGGTGGTCGATGAAGTTCACCATGTAGCGATTCCCCTGCCTGTCCCTGGACATCACGGGCCCCTTCAGGTCCGAGCAGATCACGCCACCAATGACGTCGATGGGCGAGTTGGCACCCGTGTCCTTGCGCGACTGCGCGTTCTTGGTCTGCTTGCCCTGTGCGCAGGTCAGGCAGTTGTCGCGCTTGTGGTCCGTGAGCGCGATCCCCGAGGCCGGGTCCTTCGCGATATTCACGATGGTGTCGCAGTTCAGGTGGCCGAGTCTGAGGTGGGACTGCATGAGCGTCCCGACCTGCACGTCCGGTCCGCCACCTTCCTGGGTCTCCGCCAGCGCAACCATCAGCACGTCTCCGGCGCTGCGACGTGCACCACCAGCACTTTGTTGCGCCGGTGCACGTCCAACACCGCGGGTCCTTCGCCCAACGTCGCAGCTATCACGCGGTGCGGGCCTCGGTACTCCATCCTGAAGCCCTTCTTCTCCAGCACGCCGTACGAGATAATGTTCCTCTCGAGGTTCCCGGCGTACTGCACGTCGAGCAACATCACCTTGGTCTTCTTGCCCAAGGTCGTGGTCTCCAGCATCACGCAGCCACGATTCGTCACCTCCAGGGTCCCGCCGTCCGCGGCGACACACTGGCTCTCGAAGTCCTCCGCGTCCTCGAGCAGGCTCACGTCGTTCACAATGTGCCTGCTAGACCCCGTGTCCAGGATCCAGTGGCCCTTGTCCAACTCGTCGTGGCCCACTGCGAGCACGTAGTCGCCCTGGTTCCCCTTATTCTTCTCCGACGGGCACGCGGCCTTCAAGTGGCCCTGCTTACCGCACCCGAAGCACTTGCGGGTGTCCACCCGTTCCTCGTGGACGTCGTTGACGACGTCGTGGCCGATGGGCTTCGTGCGGAGCTGTATCTCCGTCGACTGGGCGAAGTGGGCCAGCTCCTCCGCCTGGCGGAAGTAGTCCGTTCGGCTGAGGTTCAGCCATGACAGCATCGACACGCGCATCCCAGGCTCGGCGTAGTGGACGATGTTGTTCAGCACCAGGTTCTCCGCACCTCCGCACGCCATGCTGACCGCCACCAAGTACAGGTAGTGCTCAGTCCAGCTGCGCTTGGCGCTCTTGGGGGCCGTGAAGATCTTCATGCTCTGCGCCGGGGTGATCTTGGTGGCGAACGTGTTCAGCAGCCGCTGCATCGCGTGCTCCAGTGTCGGACTCTCGCCCCACCAGCCCTCAACCAGCTGATTGTAGTACCTCTCGGCCATGCCGGTGAGGTGGTGGCCGAGGACGTCCATCTTGATCTCCTCGGACCACTGGAACCCACTCGCGCGTTCCGCGAAGCCGATCTGCCGCACGAAACGCGTCCCCCAGGAGAGAAACCCGCTTCCAAGGCCCTTGTAGAGCTCCTTTCCATCGAAAGGCCGGATGGCGAGCTTGCGCTGCCGAGTGTCCGGCACGCGCATGAAACCGTTCACGGGCATGACCGGCGGCGACACGAAGTGCTGTGGCAAGGCCGGCTGCGGTGCTTGCGCCATCTCGACGTTTGCGTCCGCCTCTTGACCGTACCCGTTCCGCCTCGCGCCGAAGTACGTGCCCGGTGACACGAGCAAATCGCGCGGCGACAGCGTCTTGTCCATCGCGCGCCGGTCCATGGGCTTCCCAAGTCCACTCGCCGACTCGAAGACACTCGACTCGTTCGAGGGGCGCCTGTCGTGCTTCTCCTGCCGAAGCTGGGAGGCCTCCAGGCGCTCCAGGCGCTCCGTGACGCCCATGAGGATACCCAGCAGCTTCTCCTGCGGGTCCTCCGACTTGGGCGGGTCATGGACTGTCTCAGTACCACAGTACTGGCCGTTGTCGTCGCTCTTGGCGACCTTGGCTTCCGGGGTTGTCGGAGCGGAGCTCCCGCCGACCTTGTGCGTAGTTCTTGGGCTCATAACCTGAAAGAAGGTAGTATGGATCAGCTAGTCTATTAAGAAGTCAGTGCCTAGCTACGCTTAACTCGTCTCGGCGTCCTCGGTGGTGTCTTCGCGCTGGTACCATGTCTGCCCTTCTAGCTCAAGTAATATCACTGACCAAGATACCAATCATGGTCGATCCAACCGCCAGTGCTTTCCCAATCGTGGGGGAGGCGGCCGAACCGGTCCTCCAGACCGCGGTCGCAGAATGTCACGGATCGAAAAAGCGGCACGCCACAGCTGGTGGCATATCGTCCAATCAGAACATAGTGTAACGGATCGCATAAACAGCACGCCACAGCTGGCATCCTAATGGATGTGGCGCCGCGTGGGTCTTCCAACAGCACTAAAGTGGTTGATGACCCGACCCAACTTGGCAGGGCGGTTACATCGCTGGTCTCTAACGTTGCAGGAGTACGAGTTCGAGATCGTGTATCGACCCGGGGCCACGAACGTCGTCGCCGACGCGCTGTCGCGCGAGCCCGCCACAGTGTTGGATATAACGGGCAAGTCGCGTGGACGTAGCCGACAGCTCGGTGGTACTGCGGACGATGGAGAATCTAAGACGGAGGAGGGCGAGCCGCCGGTCCCCGTGGAGACCGTGGCAACGGGCCAGTCGGCGAACGTGAGGGCCATGCACGTTTCACCGGAGCCCAGTCGGCCCCGCACGCGACTCTTGGTGCGGCGTGAAGAGGCTGCCGCCGCGACACGAGCCGCTGAAGAACGGCACCGCCAAACGCCTAGAGTTGCTACGACCAGAGCCGCCAAGAACAAACCAACACGGACGACAGCATGGGCGATACCACGACGGGTGACGTGGGCTGCTACCGTGATGGGTGGTGAGCCAGTGACGGCGTTAATGGGCCGATCAACGGCGACTGGCGCCCCAACAGCGGCCAGTGTGGTGGAGACGGCGTCGTTCGGCGCGGGATTGGCGGGATTGGCGGGTACGGCAGCGTCGGCAGCAACAGAGAGGACGGCGGCCAATGGCGGGACGGAGATGATGGCGGCTGGCGAGCGGCACGGTGGCGCGGAGACGACAACCACCTCGGGCGTCAATACCACAGCGCGGAGCTGTGCTGTTCCCCGTAGGCGGTCAGCCAAAAAGAAACCGGCGACGGAGCGCGCGACAAATCAGGACCCCGCGATGCGGAACGAAGACGATGAGTTCGCGGAGGAGCTCCCATTCACGCTACAATTGACCGACCGACGACGAGATAGTCGAGGCGCGAAGCCACAGTCGGCTTGTGCAGAAGATGCTGGCCACAGGCGTCCATCAGGGCATGAAGGTGGAGAAGCTGTTCGGTCTGGTGGTGATTCAAACTGCGAAAGGCAAGCGCGTTATCTTGCCACCCGCTTTGTGGGCAGTGGCGTTCAAGGAATTACACGGGTCCATTTGGGCGGGGCACCTCCGCGGGCCCCACACGCACGGGAGAGTTGCGTGGCTGTATTGGTGGCAAGGCATTCACGGTGAAGTGATTCGGTAGGTGCGTGGCTGCCAAGAGTGCGGCAGTCGGAAAGCCCGGCCCCGGCTGGTGGTGCCGCCGCTGAGAAGCCTGCGCGGAGGAGATGTCGGCGACAGATGGGCGTTGGACGTTGCCGGCCCGTTCCGATAGCGGATGGCGGCGAGCGCTACGTCATCGCTGCTCTAGAATACGTTACGAGGTACGCCATGGCTCGCAGTGTGGCGCGGCACACCGCGGAGAGAGTAGCTACTTTTCTGATGGAGGATGTGGTGCTGAAGTTCGGAGCCGTCAGAGAGCTGTTGACAGATGGGGCTCCCGAGGTGACGGGGCTGGTGATCGACCAGCTGGTCAAAATGCTGCAAGCGAGGCAGACGATTCCGGTGCCCTACCGTCCGCAGATGATCGAACTGGTGGAGCGTTTCCACCGCTCCTGGAAAGACTGTGTCGCCACCTTCATGACCGACGGCAATCAGTGCGATTGGAGCAAATGGGTTCAATGTGCAGTCTACGCGTACAACTCAGCGCCGCACACCACCGTAGCACTGAGCCCGAACGAACTCATGATGGGTCGGCGGATGCGGCCGCCCAATGAGTTACTACGGCGAACGGAGGTGACGGAAGCAGGGGAGCTGCCACAGTACCACGAGCGACTCCTAGCCGCCATGGCGCGAGGCCGCGCATGTGCAGACCGTGCACGAGACAAGGAGCAAATGCGGCAAGCCCGGTACTACAATCAGAACGTGAGACAACGGCAGTCGTTCGGGGTGGGCGATCGCGTCCGGATATACAACCCGCCGAGGGGCCCGAAGGCCACGAAGTTCGTGCACCAGTGGATGGGCCCGATGGAGATCGTCGAGCCCGTGGGCTACGAAAACTTCGTGCTAAAACGTGGAGATAAGAATGGGAAACCCGAGCTAATTGTAGCCCACACCTCGTTCCTCGTGGACTACCAGTCGCCTACATCGCTGTTGTCGCGAGTCGCGACCGATATCGCGGCGCAGCTGGAGCATGAAAATTCGGCCGCACGGGGGCCGCCTATCGAGGCGACAGGAGCACCTATACTTGCAGCGACGGCCGCACGATACCCACGAAAGACGACAATCCTGGGAACGAGACATTGAGGCACAACGACAGCTGCAAGCGTGCAGGGCACCGAGCGTCCTAAGCTGGTGGAACCCCGGCGAAGAAAGCGACGAAACCGAGCAGGGCAGTACGTGCTCGAGCACGAGGTGCGGCCTGCCCGTTATGGCTGGACGCAAACTACTAACGGAGGACGGTGGACCGCCAAGCGCGGACAGCGAACCGCGCGGTGGGTCAGCGCAGCCGATTACGATCGCTGGCACGACGACGGCAGGGTCGTGGAAGACCCATGCGGTGAGGAAGTCGTGTAACGAAGTGAGAGCGCAGTCGAGCCCGGGAGCAGCCGCCGAAGCCCTTTAAGTGGGAAGATCGCGGGCTGTATCGACCGCCGGCAGTGCGGCCCGGACGCCATGAGTGGGACGATTGCACAACCAGTGAGAGCGCAGTCGAGCCCGGGAGCAGCCGCCGAAGCCCTTTCAGTGGGAAGATCGCGGGCTGTATCGACCGCCGGCAGTGCGGCCCGGACGCCATGAGTGGGACGATTGCACAACCAACAGTTGGACGGAACGCTGGCGGAAGCCGAAGCGGCGGGCGGTAGCACGCCCGCGTGAGCCGAGCTCACAACCGATTCTGCCGGGTAAAGCAGAACTGGACGGACGGACTAAAGCGATTGGTAGCGCGCAGAGTGTTGTCGAGACCTGAAAACGGTGGACTAAGACCCTTAGCGAGCGCTAAGGCCCAGTCTTATATCCCCCCGCGGGAGCGGTGGCGGTGGCGGGATGATTTGACCGCGTCTGCGACTTCCGCCCTTCTTAATCGTGCATTCGCTAAACTTTGTACTGATAAGTTTTCAGGAGAAACCCGCCCCTACACCAGCAGTGAGATGCCGGAGACCATCGAGACGCCGCCCTGCAGCGAGACGCCGGACACTAGCGAGACGCCGGAGACCAGCAAGACGCCGCCCTGCAGCGAGACGCCGGAGACCAGTGGCACACGTTCGCGTGAGCCGATGCAGACGGCCGAGGCTATCTGTGTTGCCTTGCTGCTCTCGTCGCTGCTTCCGCTCCCGAGAAGGCCGCCGACAATTCGCGTGAAGCTCAAGTGGGATCGTGAGCTCAACCTGCTGGTGGCTGAAACACAATTCGAGGCTTGCTATCGCATGCCACCTGCTGCTTTTACAAGACTAGACGATCTGTTGGCTCCAAGATTATTGTGCTCGCCGCACGCTTGGGTACGACGGGGTTGGATCGCGATGGATAATGCTCTTCAGTTAACGCTGAGGTTTCTGGCAGGCGGGTCAATGCATGGTATTCGGCGGATCACCGGAGTGAGTAAAGCCTCCTTCTACCGCATTATTTGGATGGTTGAAGAAGCTATCAACGACGTCAGCGAGCTTCAGCTCAAGTTTCCGCAAGGACCGTCAGCTAGGGAGGCCAGTGCTGCTGCCTTCCAGACATTGAGCGCTGAAGGGGTATTTTCCGGTTGTGTGGGATGTGTGGATGGATGGCTATGCACAATACGAGCCCCTCATCTTTCGGAGACCGGTGGAGTTGGACCGCAGCGTTACTATAGCGGTCATTACCGCTGCCATGGTGTCAACGTCCAAGCATGCTGTGATTATCGCTGCCGTTTTACGTACATCAACGTCGCTCAGCCGGGTGGCTGCAACGTCGAGCATTCGAGCAGAGCGCGTTACATGGAGAAATGTCTTCAATGGAAAGTGGGTTTTACCTCATCGGTGACAATGCATACGTGTGCGACACCCACATGCTTACACCGTTCACTCGTGCTGAGATTTTGCGGATGTGCACTATGACGCATACAACTTCTATCTCTCTCAGTTGAGAATCTGGATCGAGATGTCGTTCGGGCTCCTCGCTGGACGGTGGCAGATCTTCGCGAGGCCACTGCTGGTTCCACTGCACAAGGTTGCAGTCCGCTGCCCGTCTGCACAACTACGTGCAAAACTGGCGTTACGACGCTAGCGACAACTACGACATTGTTGCTGAATGTACCAGAGAAGGTCTCGTCATGCGCCAGGGGAACTCGCTCGTCTCTTTGCTGGGCTACACACCTACAGTGCAGTCGAAGGAAACGTACGCAAACAGATTTGTGAGGCTGGCAATGGTTGAGAAGATTAAGCGCAAAACCTTTTGCGTCCTAACTAGAAATCACGTCGTGTGCCGTTCTCACTTCACAGTCTTACTCTTGCGTGTCAAGTGCCTCCACTTTACTCACATAGTCTTCAACCTTCACCTCGAGTCGTCCAATAAGAGCTGCACTCAGACCACTTTGCTTCGCAGCGCACAACGTTGCAGTGAGCTTTTCCAACTCGTCGAAAATGCGACGACGTTTTGTCTCCATCTCCCGCGCCGAGCCAAATTGGTTCTCCAAAATGATACCACCTCTTGCACATCCGATTTTCTCTTCTTACCGTCTGGAGGAGTCGTGCTCGTCGCTGAGCTACCGAACGAGCCGCGAGTTAGCGTGTCGACTTGACACTCTTGGGGCATACTACCCACGGTAGCGTTAAACGCTTGTGGGCGAACCAACAACCACGCGCTCGTATACAACGCATCCAACTGGCCTTGGCAGAAGTCGAAAAAACAGATTCATTGGGACCAGACTGGTTGGCTCGGGTATAAGCCGCGGCATACTTTGCAGACGTGTCCTTCCACATCTCGCGTAGTTTCTCACTGCCATGAGGCACCATATGACCAGGGTCAATGCCTTCAAAGCGTCCATCGGTCGACACCAGCCTGCCGTATTCGGGCCAGCCCTTGACGTACGCCTCGGCGACTTCCTTCCAAAAGGCATTCCTCCCACCGACTGAACCACCATCCAGCTCCAACGCTTGGGTTGTGCGCCCATATCACCTAGCCGATCGCAAAACTGCGCACTAAAGAGCACATTCAACAGTCTAAAACTGCAATGGCGTGTCTTGCGCGCCCGCATGAGGGCGTGAGAGTGCTGGTCACGAGAATCTTGCATTGGCTTGTTACGTTGGTCACGGGTGGCCTCTTCGCTCTCACACTTTGAGCGGGCGAGATTGATCAGAACCGTAACGTAGCCCATCTTGTTGTCCATTTTGGCGCCTTTAGAGCGAACCTTCACGTGGAAGCTCTTGCACGCAGAGCGAAGATCCCTAGCCGTGTGGGCCATCAAGACGTCACGAGGCGAATCATCGGAGTCACCTGTCTGAGAAGATCCCACACGTTTCACGATGGCAGCGACCGTCTCGGAGGAAGACATATGTAAACTTGCGAGATGGCTATCAGGTGAATGGCTGGTAGGAGAAAAAAATCTAACGAGTCACTTTATTGTTTTCTGTGTAAACCCGTACCGTGCCACATAATGCCACCGCGGGTGCAGCGGGGCTGCAGTAGCTTTAGCTTAGAGGAAGCTTGATTAAGGTCTACGACCTTCGTTCTTATGCCAAGAACAGGGGTGAGTCAAGGGTAAAGCCTACCCTTCTCCTAGAGACTTGAATGACCTTAAGAAAGGTGCTTCTGCTCTACT
>KV731361.1:0-27398 GCA_000500225.2 Phytophthora pinifolia
CATAATCCGCTGTCAACTCCTCACCAGGGCTAATAGCACTCGTAGTTACCACTGCAACTTTCACAGCTCGTCGATTTCGTAGCTCGCGAAAAGCAGTGTTCGCAGAACTCGAGTGGTTCAGAAGTCTGGCAATGCCACTAAGTTTTGCTGCCTCAATGTAGGCGAAATGACCCGCCTTGGTAGGTCGCGTGTGCAGCAGCATAGTTTATCCCGTGTTGTGCTTCAGTTTCGTTGGATCGGGGCTGTTCTTATCAATCCCATCATAAGCGCGCAATTCCCCGCAATACTCTGCAATATTCACGCCTGGATCGATAGGCTTCCGAGCATACACACCAATGCCAACCTGGGACCGGAAGAGGGTCAGACCATCCGCCTCTCGTCCGAACGAATTTCCACAGAAGCCACCAAGTGAGCAGTTAGCAGGAGAGCAGAAAATGCTCAGTCTTGAGTTAATACACGCATCCGGATAGCACTGCTGCTGACATCCGCACTTGTCCACAGGTCCGATGTCCTTGAATGCAACTCGCTCAGCGTTTTTTTTTAGATGACCGAGGCAAAAATCTGGGTAACTGTCTCCGGCCAACTCACGTGCTCACGAAGAAGAAGGCTAAACTTTTCCCCAGGGGGTCTTTCGATTTCTGTGTCGTTGTGCACCGAACTTGAACGATGTTGGGAACGGAACGCCTTCAAGGTCGCCAGTGCTTGCTGAATATTTGGACGCTGCATGAACGTTTTGAGCTCATCGGTAGTGCCGGTTCCTGCGTGATATATGTGGCGACTGCAGCGGCTCGGGGCGCGGAGTTTCTGGTGTTTCTTCTTTCTTGATCTACGTGGGAGCCCTACTCCATTCTTGGGGTTAGCCCTGTGCTGACGTTTTCGTCGCTGGGCTTCGGTCAGCACATCATCTTCGAAGGTCATGATATGTTGCACAGCATCGAGTGCAAGGTCAGGCACAGGTTGATGTATGGTGTTGCCCTCCTCTGCTGCCGTCGCTCTTGGTGTTGGCGGCGTCATGTCCCCCTCCTCTTCTTCGAGTAAGTCGTCAAGTGAGAAAATGCGGGCGACCTTTGTGAAGGATGCACCGACATGTATGTGGTCCACTTAACGTTTTATATCTTGTGGTCGACTCATAAATCTTGTGGTCCACTCATAAAATGGGGTCCACTCATAAAATGGGGTCCACTCAGAAATGACCTCACACCTGACACGTCGCTGGGACTCCAATCAAAGTTTTCTCTTCGTTCAAACTTCGAACAGCGACTTACAAAGCCGGCAGACTAAAAAAGCCGGCATCAGTCAGATGCACAAACGGGTCTCTATATAAAATAAAACATGTATTAGCCAATTAAAAATGACAAACGAACATTTAAATAGCAAAACACAGCTCAATAGCACCTTCTCTTACAAATCACATGTTTTTCTTGGTGTTTTTGCACAAAATCGTAGTACTATCTTCCAATCAAAACTCTGTCGGGTTATTTTGTCGCCTTGAAATCGTGGTATTTAGTATAGAGGATATCATTACGGCTTTGTAAGTCGTTGTCTGTAATCTGCACTGGATCCGACGTATTGGATTTATCCGCAAAGTTGAACCCGCTGCACTGGATTCAACGTGTTGGATTTATCCGCAAAGTGAACGCGCTGACAACGTGAAAAAGACCAAGAAGCCCCGCCTGGCTTAAAACCTGAGTGTAGTGATAGGGACAGTGACTTTAATTATCAAAGTTCGGTACTTTGTTTCACAATCCGGTATAACTCAGCCAAACACAGTAGAGTTTGGTCATTCACGGTATGCTCTTGATAGTACCGTAACAAAGCATTGCGTACCGCAGCATACACAATGGTACTGGAAGTGATCTAGCGGCCAACCGATTGAAGTTGATTCACTTGGTTAGCAACGTCACTTACACTTTTTCTTCGGATGGAGAGCAAATTTTGGGTATGTTGGAAGCATAAGTCAAGGCATACGTGTGGTCGCGCAAGGAGCTTCATGGGGAGGCCCGACAACAGCAAGATGAAGTGTTTCTCCGCAGTCGTGTTGGCAAGGCTGTACGGGCAAGGTTCTGGCAGAAGTGCTACAGCGATAGCGAGGAAGAAGATGACCCCCGTGATGAAGTGGAAATACTCGAGCGCTATTTTAGTGACACACATATTGAAGTTTGCGCCGCGCCTGATTCCATACTGCTCAAACGGGCGTTTGACAGCTACATGATGCGCCTTGAAAATGCTCGGGAGCAGCGAACTGAGCAGCATCGAAAAAACGACAGCACGCGCTAAAACAGAAGCGACATCTTCGTTCACAGCCGCGCTGCGGAAGGCAAGACGGCTGTTGATATGCATATCGCGCACCTCCGGGAGGTTTTGATGTGCATGCGCGAGAATCGCTTGTATGACAACATCAACAAGTGTATCTTCGGCGCCGAAGAGATCCCCTTTCTGGGCTGTTTCCTTGGCAAGGAGGGATCCGTGCGGATCCAGGGAAGATCGACGCGATCGCGCAGTGGCCAGTGCCAACATCCCAAAAGAATTTGCGCAGGTGGCTCGGCCTCGCCAATTACTTGCACAAGTAATTGGCGAATTACGCTGAGATGGCGCGTCCACTGACGAACCTTCTGACGAAGGAGGCAGAGTGGTCGTGGTCCGAGCCCGGATAGTTCTTTTCGGCCGCCTTCAGCTCGAAGCCCAGCGAGCTTTTGAAGCCATCAAGAGAAGCCTTCAGAGCGCACCAATATTGGCTTTGCCGGACGACGATCGTCCTTTCAGTGTGGTATACGACGCATCCGACTTTGCCATAGGCTGTGCCCTGTTGCAGGTCGATACCGACGGCAAGGAGCGAGTGGTCTCTTTCCAATCTCGCCCACGACAAGGAGCTTCGTACGCACTCGTGAAGTTCCGGGTTCATCTCCTAGGGAGCAAACCCTTTGTGATCTACACCTATCATGTGTCCTTGCGGACAGCGACATCGTCGCCCCACCTTTCGCAGCGTATGGCAAGGTGGCTCTCCTTCTTCGCGGAGTACAACTTCACCGTGGAATACAAGCCGGGGAAGCAGAATGTCCTGGCGGACGCACTCTCCCGGCGCCCGGACTATGAGTTGGCGCACGTTGCGTATCTCGAGTCTCCGCTCCGCGATCAGCTACGCGAGGCGTATAGCGACGATGATGATCTTGCAGACCTGGTAAAGGTGTTGAAGACGCCAGCTTTGTCGGCGAACCTCACTGTCCGGCAGCGTTCCCGATTGCACCGCTACTCCGTGACCGATGGTCTTCTCTACTACCAAGTAGACGATGGCGAGGAACCCCGCCTTGTGATGAGGACTTGCGTCATCGAGTCCTCTACGAGGCACATGACACACCGCTGAGCGGTCACCTGAGTCGAGAGAAGACGTATACGTCCGTGGCACGCCACTTTTGGTGGTCTCACATGTGCAAGTGGGTGCGCACGTACGTACAGACATGCGAGACGTGTCAGCGCGTGAAGCCAGCTCCCTCTTCCTCAGCACCGCTGATGAGCTTGCCGGTTCCGGCGGATTGTTGGCGCTCGGTGAGCATGGAGTTCATCTTCGGACTCCCGGTGGACACGCGAGGCCACACTGGCATTTTGATTTTCGTATGCCGCCTGAGTAAGATGGTGCGGCTCGTCGCGGTCAAGAAGAGCGTCACGGCGTCACAGGCGGTCCAAATCTTTGTCGACAATGTCTTTCGCCACCACGGCCTCCCGGAGGCTTTCGTGAGCGATCGGGACCCCCGCTTTGTGTCGCATTTTTGGACACACTTGTTCCGTCTCCTCGGAACGAGGCTGGACATGTCCACGGCGGACCATCCGCAGACCGACGGTCAAACCGAGCGGGTGAACCGCGTGTTGGAAGACGTGCTGCGCAGCGTCTGCGCCGAAGAGCCCACGAAGTGGAGCACGATACTTTCTCAAGTGGAGTTTGCCCTGAATAATGCGGCGCATGCATTTACGGGCTTCGCTCCGTTCTCTGCGGCATCCGCGCACCCCGTTATCGTTGCCACCGGCTTCGAATTTGAGTGGGGGAGAGGCTATCGCCGACGATTCGCGTGGCCTCGAACGTATTCGACCATCCGTCAAACGGAACTTGCTCTCCTTCATCGAGACTGGTGAAGCCATACACCGTCACGTCCGGGACGCGATGGCGACAGCGCAAGACAAACAGAAGGAGAACAGTGATCGCCAGGAGTGTAAGAACACACACGTGTTTAAGTTAGGGGACAAGGTCCTCGTCAACGCTAAGAATCTCCCTACTCAGGCGGTCGCCGCAGTGGGCAGCACGAAGCTCCGTCCTCGATTTGTGGGGCAATTCACAGTCATCGGCGTCCACGGCAACGCGTATACGCTGGACTTGCCGTCGGCCATGGCAACGCATCCAACGTTCTACGTCGGTCTGCTCAAGCCTTATCGCCCGGCGGAGGCGGATGACTCGGAGTGTCCGGGCGCCAGAGTATTGGCGAGACGCATTCGCCATCATCCGGGTCCAGTCAGCTTGAGAGAGGGCTGGGACAGCCGGAACGGCTGGCGCAGGCGCCGCAGCCAGAGGAACACGCTGCTCCAAGGCAGCCACACGGCTATAAAGATGCCGAATCCAGTCCAGATGCTCCCGAAGGGTCTTGTGAGCATGGTCAATATCGCCTTCGCTCTGCGCACAGCGCGCATGAAGGCGGTGCTGCTCCTGACCGAGCCGGTCCTGCTGCTCTTGCAGGACCCGCACGCTGTGCTTCAGTTGCTCCAAGTCCGGAAGCACGCTCCGTTCGGAGGCCACAGTCGCTTCGACGCCTTGCAGACGACCACGCAGCGCAGCCAGGTCCACCCGTTGCGACTCGAGGAGCCGCTGACAACCCTCGACGGCGTCGAGAAGAGGCTCCCGAGCCGGCGAGACGTCCCCTGCGTCCTCCTCCCGCGCTGATCGGAAGTGAGGGCGCCCCGTACTGCCACGTTGAGAAGCTACTGAAGCGCCGCGGGCGTATCGGTCACTGCCAGTATCTGGTGAAGTGGCGCGGCTATCCCGAGGCTCAAAGCACGTGGGAGCCTGGAAGTCGCCTCGTGTAGGACTGCGCCGATATCGTGGACGCTTATGAGCGCTCCCACGGAGTCGGTCGGCGGCACGCCCTAGAGCGCTCACAGGTTCCACTGGCTGCGACTGTCGAGACTTCGACACCTTCGCAACGACCTTATTGAGGACGTCATGGGGCAGAGGCAAAGCCCGGGAGTCCCATCGTTGCCGATCCCACACTCGATCAGCCTTCATCTTCGCCATGCGAAAGCGGAGTCGCCGCAGGACGAGCCAGTCCAAGCGGTGCGGCGACCGCAGCAGTTCTGGGGTGGGATAACCCACATGGCGGAGACACGCTTCGAACTGCACCTCGTTCGTCTCACGAGCGGGTGTCGTGTCCCCCGGGAGGATGATCGGACACTCGTCGCGGTTGGTAACTGCCACTCCAGGCTGACGACTGCACTGCAGGTACGGCGCGTACTCGTCAGGGGCCCAGGCTCGAAGCGCTAGTAGCTGCTCGCTAGTCTTTGGGGCCGAAGGTTCGTAACCACGCTTAGCCTCAGAGGCACGTTCGGCAGCAGTACGGGCGGCCTCCGTCCGCTCACGCAAGTGCTCGCGGTTCACGGGTACGAGGCAGGCGGGGTCCAACCCCTCGTCAGCACCAGCGTTGGTGATGACAGGTGGCTCCTTGAGCTCACGCATGGCTGCATCCACCGGCGGCTCGACGCGCGGAGACTCCGAGGGAGTTGCGGCAGTCGAGGGCTGGGAGCTCTCCTCTTTCAGCTTGGCGCGCTTCACGGCAGCGATGCTGCGCGGGGTTGCGGGGCTTCCGGGATGGATAGCACGCTGTTGCTCAGCGAGCTGAGGCGAAGCCGGCGTGCGCGGGCGTTCGTCTACAGACTCCTCGTAGTCCACCTCGGCAGACACGTCCTCCGGCGAACAGGGGGCTCTGAGGCTTCCGTTCCACGGCTTGGAGCCTCTGGCGAGTGAGCGCTCGCCGAAGGCTTCTTGTGGTAATCACGAGGCGAAGCCTCCCCGTCATCCGCCGGGTCGCATCGACCAAGTCTCCTTCGCTCACGCGAGGCGTCGCTTCGGGAGTTGTGCCCGCGGGGCGCTTCTCTTCGTTCTCATCACCAGTGATGAGCTCGATCTGCTGGGAACCCAAGCCATCGCTGCCGCTCTCTGAGCCACTGGAAGGATCACAGGGGCCTGGCACCTGGATTTCATGGCGCTTGCGTCGACGGGCGGCGCGCAGAGACGCCAGGCGAGCCTCGCTTTTGGGCTTGTGCGCCTTGCGCTTCGGCTTCGCCGGCTTGGGTCTTCTCGCGGCAGGCCACGCCTGACTTCTCGTCTGTCGAGAGGATGGGGTAGGCGCTGCCTTCGGGGATGACGGCGCTTCGGTTGTAGTGGCCGGCGCAGTAGCCTCCACGGGCGGCGGCGTGCCCGAAGGGCTGGCGTCAGCGGCAGTGTTTGGCGGGGTGCCCGATGGGCGACTTGAGCCAGCGCTGGCCTTCATGGGCCTCGAGGGCGACCTGCGGGGCGGCCGGGGAAATTCGACAATGAGGCTGGTCCCCGTTCGGGCACGTGGTGCCGTCTGTGTCACTGGATTCCCCGATCTTTCGGAAAAAGACGATGTCTTCCGTTTGGGTATGGGAGGGTGTAACGGGGCATCCATCAGAGTGAAGGTCCATGGCTACTGAGCGTGGCACACACAGGTTCGGCTTAAGTACGATTCGAACTTAGGGGACGTCTTGGCCTGAGAGTCAATCGTTGGCAAACAGGTTATTTCGAAGGTGCATTAATTAGGCAGTTTACAGTAAGTAGGAACTTATGAGCAGAGTAATACAGATTCAGTTTAACTCTATGGGAGCGGTAGCGACGCCGGTGTCGACGCCGGTGTCGACGCCTGCACCCGTTGGAACGGGTCCTAAGGGGAGAGCGACAGTGGCGACTGGCGCCGGAACGGCTTCGAGTGGTGGGAACGCCCCAGTGTAGGTCGGTCATCACCACCACCTTAGAAAAGGAGTTCATCCTCGTCCACCACGGCGTTGGCTTCCTCCAGCCGCACGCTTCTCCTCAACTCGGGCATAGGACGTGGTTAGGGACGCCCTCGGCAACCAAAACGTCTCTCTCATACGTTGCAGTCAGGGCCAGATACGTCTCTCCACTCGCTTTGCCACGATATCGATATCGATCGCAGGCGAACCCGCATTCGTGAACGCCGTCTCTTCCCCGCCAATGGTGACGCGTTCCACGAAACTGGAATCCGGCAAGTCAGCTTCTTCTAGAGGACCGTCCTCTTCGCGTTCCAACGCGTTCTCCTCGCTCAGCGAGCCATTCTCGCCCTCACCAGCAGCTCCAGCGATCTACTCGGGGACCTCCCCGTCATACGGACGGCTCCACCGTCCCTTAAATCGCTTCAACCGGTTCACGTTTACTGTCACCCCTTTGTCAGGGTGATGCGGGATATCGCGTCTTGGTCCGTCCGAGGTGTGCTGAGAAGATATCCGAGTGGCACGCGTGCAGCATCGTTTCGATGAAGGGCAGCGGGATGGTCGGCACGGTAATGGTGCTAGTTGGTCCAGCTCGAGCCCGTAAATGTACCCACCCCGTTCTTCATCACGAAGTTGGGAGACATTTGGAGGATCAACACTCGTAACTGAGTGTCCACCGACAGAGCCCCTCTCTCCAAGAACGCTTTCATCGCAACCATCCACATGTTGGGGCATTCCGTATCGCCCTTACCGTTTTCCAAAGCGTCTTCCCTTTCCTTGGCTCCGTCGCGGCCACAAGTCTCCAACCCGCCCGCGGTAGCCGTTCCAACCGTGCACACGCAGCATCTTCCACCCAATCTTGCAGAGGGTCCTCGCCAGCGATAGCCTCCTTGGCACCTTCGCCCGAGTCCCCACGTTCTTCTCTGCTCTCTCGTCGGGGCGTTCCGTAACGCCCATTCCGTTCTCCAAAGCGTCCCCCGCAGTGCTTAGCCTCGCACTCGGAACGCCTTCCCTTGTCGTTCTCGGAGACGACCTCGTCTCCCTCCGCTTCTCTCAGTTCTTCGGCATCCACCGTCAAGACGCCCTCGCCGGCGTCTATCATTTTTCTCGTTCCAGTTCTCTTCGTCGTTTCACATCCAGCAGGAACGTCGTCGACCTCGTCGCACGCCGCGCTGTTTTCGTCCCGGGGAGCCGTTCGTCGTTCACCACTCTGCCTTGTCGGTACCACGACGAGCTCCCTTATGTCGCTCGATAGGCAAGAGGAAGGAGCGATACTCCCTCCCTTTCCTCCTGCCCCCTTCATTGCTGCGACGGGGTTGTCGTAGCCGGCGACGCCGCGCTCTTGATCACCGCCAGCATCGGGCACTTCGCCATCAGATGCTCGCACAAGGCACACGCTAACGTCCTTCCACCCTGATATCGGCTTCCCCCGTTCGGGTTTCCACCATTCGAAGGCGTTCTCTTCTGGTCACACTCCATCGAATAGTGTCCCAGGTCACCGCAGATGTTACACATCCCCTTTCCTATGGACATGTCAACCGACTGCAGTTGCGCCGTTCACAACGGCCGCACACCGCCTCGCCTTGTTGAGTACGGGTGTGACGGGGGTCACACGCACCTTAGCCTTAGAGGAAGCGTTAACACGCTAACCACAACAGACGCCCGGCGTCCTTGTTGTAAGTGTTAGAGGGCCTGGCCTTCCAGTCGTGCCGTGATACCGAGTATCGAACGACTTGCACACTTCCGGGATAGGTCCGGTCGAAGCCTCGACGCGCGGAGGGAACGTGAAAGCAGGGCGCGCAGGAGCCACACTCGTCGGGGTCGCGCTCAGCGGAGCCATCGTAGGCTGGACAGGCGTCGGATCAATAGTCAGAGCTGGAGGTACATAAGCCACCGGCACGGGAGGAGTCACTACTCCCGTAGGGGTCGGCACGGTCGCCGCTACCCACCCTTGACCTAGGGGAAAGCTCGTTCCTCCTCCTCGCATCGCCCAACTCGTGGCAGCAGCGTCTCGCCCATGGAGGATGCCCCTGAAGCCGTCGCAGGCACGCCCGTCGTTCGCGTGGACGCCTCAGCGCCAGCGAACGGTCCTTCGACCGGCGTCGGCTGGTGGGTCAGGTACGCCAGAGAGTGGTCCAGCGTCCGCCGTCCTCCCAGTGTCTCCAACAGGCTCGGCCGCTCGGTCGATCCGCCGACCGGTGCAGCCGTCCTCGCCGCGCCTTGGGCCACTGCACCCACGCCAGTCGGCTGTTGGCCTCCCGCCGCCGCTTGCCCTGGCGCGATGTCACTGGCTTCCCCTCGCCGATTGTCCCCGTACGCACCGTGCTAGGGACCGCCTCTTCCCCATCGTCACTTTCGGTGAACAGCTCCTGTCCCCCTGGCGTTCATCGTCCGAACCCCAATCTCGCCCGTCGTCGGGCGTTTCGGAGGAACTCATGGTGCTCCCCTCGCCTTCTCCTCTTGTCACGCCTTGGTTTAGGCGTTTGTCCACGTCAGTGAGAAGATACCCTGCTTCTCTACCAACTTGTCACGGACCTTCTTTTTCTGGGTCGTGAGTACCTTCGACCGACGTGTTCTAGCGCATCTAGCTTGTTAGACGAGGCGTTCCTAGAGGATAGGCTTTACCAAACTTCGATAACCAAGTGCAAAGAGTTCGTGCTTGTTGCTTACGAAGAAAGTCCTGGTGGCGCTACCCGCCGGTCAGCTCTTCTTACTTCTCACTTCCGTTCTTGACCGATCAGTTCCACAGCTCAGATCTTGGTCTAGCGTCATCAACTGGTCCCACGGTCCCGCTTCGGGCTTGGAACGCCGTTCTCGCGCGATCTGGCCTTGACGACGGAGCTCCTCTTCGACGAGCACCTCGTTCACGGCTTGCAACAGGTGCGTCAGGCGGCTGGCAGGACGCGATCCGTGACACTCTGATGTCAAACTTGCCTTTGGCGCAGCGACGCCGACATCGTCCAAGTGCATGATAACACGGCGATATTTCCGGAGCCTGTTTTCCAGCACACGTTTGCCGACTCAAGACCCTACCGAGACTCCAACTGTTTACGGTGTTATCTTGAATATTGGCCCGCAACGGTCTATCGCCACACGCAAAGGGACGCAAAGCGCGAATTCGTGCTCGCTGACGACTCCGACGCTGATATTTTATGCACCTCCTGGGGGCAAACTGCATCCGAAATCGAGATATCCCTAAAGGGCCATGTGATTCTGATGACCCGTGCCCAGATTTCGGACTACATTCCCTGAACATTGGGCTGGCTCTGCTGTCCGCGCTTTCCCGCTCCACCAATCTGACGACCTGGTTTGCAGCTGTCATTCCAGGACATCAGTTCACGAAGCTCCACGGATAACGCCAACGGCGTCTCCACATCAGCTCTAACCTTCCTCTAGGTTTTGACTTACCATTTTTTTATACTTTCAATCACATTCGAATACTGAGGGCAAACAACACATAACCCACTTATTCGATCTAACGACGCATCAATTCGTGCGCGAGCGACCGGCATGGCAGTCACACGACCCTGTAAGGCCACATACTGAGCTGCTGCGGCACTTAGTGAGCTACCGGAGCACACACGAGCCTCCATATCAATTCATCAACCCATTACATCATCTAAGTGAGCTTAACTGCCCCGGCAGTTAAGCTCATGTGGCATATCAACTCATCTACTGCACACTCGAACCTACACATCAACTCGTCAACTCATTGCACCATGTAAGCGAGCTTAACTGCCGCAGCAGCCACCCAACCCTGCGGGGCCATATACTGAGCTGCTGCAGCACGTAGTGAGCTACCGGCACACACCCATCATCGCATATCAACTCATCTACTGCACACACGTACACATCAACTCATCAACCCATTGCACCATGTAAGCGAGCTTAACTGCCGCAGCAGCCACCCAACCCTGCAGGGTCATATACTGGGCTGCTGCGGCACGTAGTGAGCTATCGGACACACGAACGTACCCAACATCTCATCAACCCGTCTACCGGAGCACAGCAACTCATCATTTGTTTTCTGGTGCACCATGTAAACGAGCTTAGCCGCCGCGCGAACTCGCGGCTCTTTCTTCTTGTTTGAGGCTTGCATCAAAGCGAGTCGTCTCCATATCTGCAAACGCTGTGGTGAGCCAACACTGGTTCATGGATCCCGCATATGTCCTCCAGGACTTGTGCGGGATACTCTGTGTCTTCAGGTAGTCACAGCAGCACTAGTACTGCTGCTGGTGCCTCAAACCGCATCTTCAGTGCTGCTCAGTCTCGCGTTGGGCCGCATGCTTGGCTGCATATATTTCACTACAAGGGTTGGAGCTCAGTATCCGATATCAGCGTGCGATAAAACACGGCGGCTACCAACGATGTTCCTGTTGGGCTGTCGGTCCTAACGTGACTGTACCAGGATAAAATCTGATAAATTCTGAGGGAAAAAACGAGGGGGGCAGAAAAACAAACTAACTGCGAAATGGCGCTAAGGACCGAAGGGCAGGCGGTGGTGGACCGGTTCAGGGCGACGCTGCACGACCGAGTAGCCGAAACGCTGAGCTCCGTGTGCGGCTCCTTCCAGAAGGAGTTGGAGCTCGCAGCGCGGCCTCCCGCGCCGGCTGAAGTGGACTATGATACGTACAACGACTGCTGTCAGAGGTTGGTGCGCTACATCGCAGAGAAGATGGACACGTCGCCCTACTTCACACAGCAAATGGACAGAATCATCCTCTCGTGTCATAGTGACACGTCTGAGCAGGTGCTGAGTTCTCTGGTGACGAAGGACGTGTGGCTGCGACCACGGAAGAAGGACGGAGCAGAGGAAAAAGAGGAGGAGGTGACCGCTGTGAACGCGTACGGAGAGGCAGTGGCCGAGCTTTTCATAGAGTGCAAGGAGCCTGTAGTCAAGGAGGAAAGGACGCCAGTGGATGAGGCATCGAGTGTGACCAATACGACGAAGGAAATTGAGTCTAATACAGCCAGTGGGTCGTTGCCACGGCAGGGACCGAGCTTCGCGGGAGTAACACCGTCGACAGGTTCAGGACGCAGTGAACGGAAGAGGCCGTCGAGTACGCGAGAATTATTGTCAACGGCGCCAGTTGCTAAGAAACAGCGCCAAGAGATGATTGACCTATTTAGCAGTGCAGGTGAAGAAGATGCCGATGAGAGCAAAGTGGAGACGGAAGCGGAACTATTTTCACGAATGTTTGGTTCCGACTCTGAGACGGAAGAGGGCGAGGACGCGCAGGAAGGAAAGCAGAGTGCGGACGATGAAGATGAAGACGATGAAGATTGGGTTGAAAGTGGAAATGAAGAAGCCTCAGATGACGATGAAGAAGAGGCGGGGAGACCGCCTGTTGTCGACACGATTGGGAAACTGTGCTGTCCTGAAGGCCGCTCGCCTGGCCAGACGAAGGCTGTAAGGGAACAACTGCGCAAGAGCATTGCGCTTTTGGATGCGCTATTGTGTAGACCACCGCCTGGGAAGTATTGCTCGCGAAATTGCAAGCAGTTGCGCAGCCAGTGGTGCCAAAATATTGGGACTTGTCGGAATGAAATGTGCAAGTTGATGCATGAAACGGATGCTCATATCGCGTGCTGCCGGAACAAAAAGCACTGCGAGTTTTCTATCCTCGTTATGCTTCACGAGGCCCTGCACCAGATCGAGCATCAGCACACGTGCATTGCTCTTGTCCGGGCTGAGCTAAACGAGCGAAGGAAAGAATTGAGCGAAGCGCGCTTATTCAATCCACCTAACCGGGTTGCTCTGCTGACAAAGCAAGTCAAACTCCTCGAACGAGAATTAGCTAGCGAAGAGGAGCAGATGGAGCTTTATCTATGCGTCAAGAGGATGAACACCGACGCCGCAAACGAGATAAACATCGACACGACTGCTGAGTTTGCAGACTTTCGGGCGCATTATACGAAAATGGCTGTGAGAGATGCCGTCAGCACCTCTGCAGCCCAACCAGCTACAAAAGCGGCCCCAACACGCCAGGCAGTCGCGAAGAAAGATGACTTATTGCCGCCAAATGACGACACGATCGGAAAGCTTTGCTTCGGGGGTCAGCGATCACAGCAGCAGACCCAAGTGTTCAAGGAGTGCTTGCGCAAGTCAATCAAGTTCATTGATGCCTTACTTTGCAAGCCTCCGGTGGGTAAAGTTTGTGCTCGCGAGTGCAAGAAGATTCAAGCGCAACGCTGTGCCGATGCTGTGCCTTGTGCTAATGAAATGTGCCGCAATTGGCATTACGCCGAAGCGCACATCGACAACTGCCGTAACCCTCAGTGTGAGATGAAGCTTCGGATCGTCCTTCGCGAAACGCTTCACGGTATCGAGGAGAAAAGTGTGATTGTTCAGCGAGAGCGTGTTCAGTTGCAGGAGAAAAAGAAGGCACTAAAGGCAATTACGGGTGATGAATCGAGCGAGGAAGAGAACCGCAAGAGAAATGTTGGCCAAGCTGCACGACGCGATAGCTTTGTCGAAGCGGCGTTGCTCCGAGATGAGATTGAGCAGCTTGAACAAGACTTCAGAGAAGAAGAGAAGGGGTTACAAATGCTCATCAGCAAGAAGAAGGAACTCGCCGATGGCTTATACACTATCGGAATTGATGAAACCGACGACATCATAGATGGCTTTCCGGATCTGAAGTCGCACTACCAGCCAAAAAAGAAAGCAACACGTCGCTGAGTGGGGCCAACATGTACACCGCTCGGCTATGCCGGCAATCGATGCCCAAGTGTAATATTGGTTCGACAAGCTGAGCTGTCTTTAAAAATGTGACGATATCGAAGATTCCAAGTCGCTTTGTACCGCGGTATCGATCCTCCAGACCGGCAGCATCTACGCGGAGTTCGGCAACGGCATGTACAACGACCACCATTACCACCTACCTGGTCTCGCATGCCGGAGCTGGAGCGCGTCATTTGGACAACGTGGTGAATCCGAGCGCCGACGACACATACTTCCCTCGCTTCCGTCACTTCTCGTGGTACTGGGTCATTCGTACTCTCACGGCGTGACTTTGATCGACAACGGCAAGGACGAGGAGTTCGTCTCCATAATGTGGCGCAGTAATATGGAGTATGTATTACTTACTACACCTGGACGGTAGTCATCGTTCGTGTCTTTTGGGACTTCTGCCAGCGCTCCTTCGCATATATCCATGGCAGTCGTGCTGCCTTGTGTGCGGCACTTGCCGAGAGCACGTATTATAGTTGAAAAAATGTTAGGCCTGGCACAAGCACTGCGCCAAACTTCGAAGTAAGAACGAATGTTCGAGAATTAGAGTGCCACTGCGGTTATTTCAAGGGAAGCGTAGGTCTGTCGCTACCGCCATAGCTCGACAAGTTATTACTAGTACAGTACATGTATTTGACTCTACCGGTCGACACAAGATTTTGTATGAGCGGGACGTACAAGTAGACGTCAGCAAATCGCCGGAGCCGCAGAAGCAGAAGACGCTTGTCTAACATGAACTGAGCAGTGCTGGTGCTCAGTGAGCACCATCGCAAATGACCAGAGACGCGGCCGGTACTCAGCACGTTGCCAACCACAAGCGTCCCAGCCAAGAACCCTTGACCCTATGAAGTCTTTCTTGACCCTATGTTACGCAAAGCATCGCGCGAAGCTCCCAGGGGCTGCTCAGCCTCAGGCGTCGTCCCGTGTGGAATGGACTGGCATCATCTGGCGGAGGACCGATCACGACTCGAGTTCATTTTCGCATCAGCTTCCCACTGCGCATTCCGTGTCCTCCACGAACAAGCCCCGACCGTCGTTGAAGAGAATCACCCGCTTTCGGATATCATGAAGGTGATCGGGCTGCTGCAGGCCGCCGTGCTCGCTGTGACCGCACGCAACGCCATCGCCGATCCCGACGTCGGAGAAGGCTACAGCTTCCTTCAGGACTCCGTCAGTGGTGCGACAGGGAAGCTAGTCGGCACGCTGGCCCCCAACGCTCCGGCCGCCACTACCGCTGCTAAACAAGGATCGACCGTCGGCGGGTTCTTCGCGCCGTTCGGCACCGAGGGCCCATCCGAGGAGCTCTTCGAACGCAACGGCAGCCTCGAACAGATCGTGCCGATCATCAACGTGGCGCCGGAGGCTCTGAACCAGCCCATTCCGACCAACGACTGGTGGGGCAACCTCATCCATGTCACGGACCTCAAGAACGTGTCCAACTACGCGGCGTGGTCCAACCCGTACGCGGTGAAGCTGCCTCGCGAGGCTCCGTTTGGGCTGCAAACATGCTACTCACACACTTACCGTGAAATCGCGCCCGAGATCAACGGCACCGTCAAGTTCTACAACCACTCGTACCACAACGACCTGACGCTGTCGTCGAAAGAGTTCTTCACCTACGAACCGACGTACGAGATCTACGAATGGGACGAAGGTGGCGCCAAGCTGCGCGCGTGCGACAAAGCAACGGGCAAGTGCATGCACTCGCCGCTCGTGAGTGGCATGGCGTTCGTGTCGGCCAAGTACGACGGCCTCACACCGCGTATCGACACGGAGCACAACATCACGTTCGTGGACGACTCGGCGCCGGGCAAGTTCGTCATCCACCTCAACAACAGCCAGACGTGGGTGCTGTACGCGAGCGACAAGAGCATTTCCTTCCGCGTTGAGAAGTCGGTGACGTTCTCTGTGAACGCATCGGGTTCATCGCTGGTGGCGGATGCTGCTTACTCGGGCACACTTCGAGTGGCGCTGCTGCCGGAGGATGCCGCCGACGAAACGGTGTACGATGAATTCGCTTCATGTATGGTGCTTGGCGGCAGCGTGTCGATGGAGTCTCGCACGGGCTACTCGATGCACTGGGACGTCGAGGGCGCTACCTGTGCGTCAGTGGGTCTACTGCACTTCGCACTACCCCACCAGGTGGAGTCGATGAGCGGATCTCCAACAAAGACCGGTAGTCCGGGCGCCGTCGTGCTGCACTCGGCGACGCGCGGACGCATGGTGGGGCAGGTGACGACAAGCCCTACGTGGTCGTTCGTGGTGCCCGAGGCCAACTTCGAGGTGGACTTCTACCCCGCTCGCAAACCGTCGCGCTGGGTGGTTCTGGAGACAGACATGCTGCGTACTCTGCAGAAGGACATCATGGGCAACTGGTCGGACTGGGATGCTCATAGCTGGTACTACAACGGCAAGTACTTCCAGAAGTACGCGTCGCTTTGTCTGATGGCAGCGGATAGCTCGGTGGTCGGTGCGGACACGCAGTTGTTGGCGTACTGCCTGAAGAAGCTGGAGACGATGATCGAGCCCGTGCTCAACAACTCGCTGTCGCCACCGCTCATTTACGACACGCTGTACCGCGGTCTGATCTCGAGCTCGATCTTCCAGACGGGCAGCATCTACACGGAGTTCGGCAACGGCATGTACAACGACCACCATTACCACTACGGCTACTTCGTGACGGCGTCGGCGATCCTCAAGCACCTGGACCCGACCTGGACTCGCATGCCGGAGCTGGAGCGTGTTATTTGGACGATGCTGCGCGACGTGGCGAACCCGAGCGCCGACGACACATACTTCCCTCGCTTCCGTCACTTCTCGTGGTACTTGGGTCATTCGTACTCCCACGGCGTGACTTCGATCGACAACGGCAAGGACGAGGAGAGTACTTCAGAGGACATCAACTTTTTCTACGGTATGACGTTGTGGGGCAAGGTGACGGGTAACAAGGCGGTCGAGGACCTCGGCAGCTTGATGCTTCGTCTGGATGCGCAAGCTATTCGCACCTACTTCCTCATGACGTCGGACAACACCGTCCACCCGCCCGCGATCGTACGCAACCACGTCACGGGTATCTTCTTCGACAACAAGGTTTTCTACAACACGTGGTTCTTGGACGAGAAGTATGCCATCCACGGCATTCAGATGATCCCGGTATCGCCGGTCAACGAGCTGGCGCGTACGTCCAAGTTCGTGGAGGAGGAGTGGAACGATATCCTGTCCAAGGAGCCAATTGTCGTTGAAGTCAACACTACCATTACGTGGTTGTCGTTGCTTCTTGTGAACGCGGCTACCGTCAACCCGATGGAGTCGCTCTACAACCTGAGGAACGCGACTATGGACGACGGTCTTTCTCGGTCGTGGGCGCTCTACAACGCAGCCACTCGTTGCAGAGACGATGTGCTCGTCAACACTACCCAGGTTGCTACTGCTGAACTGACCGTCCAGGTCTAAGTCACTGAACGAGAAAACAAGCTTTTCAACTATCAAATTACGATATTTTAATGTTCGGGAGATATTTTTCCTCGTAATACATCGTTGTCTTTGCAAGGGCCTCAAAAGTGCACAGTCAGTGATCACACCGGAAAGGCTGGACGTCACTGTCGACAGTCTGTCAAAATGTCGCTGCAAGTTGCAAGCTCCGGGGATTCTCTCTATCCGGTTCCAAGTACGCGACGCTGTATTTCCAAATGGATGGTTGTCGAGCCTCGTATCCACACGAAAGTCAATCCCATGAAATGATAAATTGTTCGGTCCATAGCGATCCGGCGACTTCTGTTCCAAAAAGGTTGCCGGCTAACTATTATTAATAACACCATCCGCAACGAGGTGCGAAAACTGCATTACAATCCCCAGAGTAAACAGCAGGCGCAATTCAGCAGGCTACCCAACTTTTTCATGGCCGAAATCATCGCAGGTTTGAAAAAGCGTGGCTCAGGAGAGAGACTGCGTGTTGTGTTCTACCTGTAGTTCACAAGTCCTTCAGACAAGCACTTGCCGCTTACTGCACAAACGCAGTCCCTAGATTCAAAATCCGCTCAGATAGCAGAGAGAGATGAAGTTTTCGGTGTGGGTTCGAGCCGTAGTGGCCTTTGGTGCGGTGGCTAAGACCGCTGTGGCCACGCAAGACGATCCTGACGTCGGTGAAGGCTTCAATTTCCTGGCCGGAACAGTGGAGAGCGCAACCGAGAAGTTAGTCGGCACTCTCAGCCCAGCAACAACGTCGAACACCCGGCAAGCCCCATCGAGCGGTGGGTTCTTCGCGCCATTTGGTACCGAGGCGCCCTCAGAGGAGCTCTTTCAGCGCAACGGCAGTCTCGCGGACCTGGCTCCAATCATTAACGTTGCTGAAGAAGCTCTTAACCAACCGATCCCAACCAACAAGTGGTGGGGGAACCTTATCCACAGCACAGCTACGAACAAGTCCGAGAACTACCCAGCATGGGCCCAGCCATACTCCCTCATGCTACCAAAAGTCGCTCCATTCGGCTTACAAGCATGCTACCCATACACGTACCGGGAGATCGCTCCTGAGGTGAACGGAACAGTCAAATGGTACTCGCACGGAATACACAACGACCTCACTCTTTCTGCGCAAGAATTCATCGGATCCAAACCAAAGTACCAAGTGTATTCGTGGAGCGACATTGGTGTCAACCTCCGCACTTGTGCCTCAAACTCCAGCAGCTGCATGGACTCGTCGCTCGTGAGTGGCATGGCGTTCGTGTCGGCCAAGTACGACGGCCTCACACCGCGTATCGACACGGAGCACAACATCACCTTCGTGGACGACTCGGCGCCGGGCAAGTTCGTCATCCACCTCAACAACAGCCAGACGTGGGTGCTATACGCAAGCGACAAGAGCATTTCATTCCGCGTCGAGGAGTCGGTGGTGTTCTCTGTGAACGCATCGGGTTCATCACTGGTGGCGGATGCTGGTTACTCGGGTACAATTCGAGTAGCTGTCCTTCCTGAAGAGGCAAGCGATACTACGTATGACGAGTACGCGGCGTGTGTGGTGCACGGTGGTACTGTGTCGATGGAGTCGCGCACGGACTACTCGTTTCACTGGGACATCGAAGGCCACAATTGCGAATCGACAGGGCTTCTTCATTTCGCACTTCCCCATCAAGTGGAATCGATGAGCGGATCTCTGACGACGACCGATAGTCCGGGTGCTATCATGCTGCATTCGACGACGCGCGGGCTTATGGTGGGCCAAGTTTCCTCAACATGGTCGTTCGTGGAGCCTGAGGCGGACTTCGAGGTGGACTTCTACCCTGCCAGGAAGCCCACGCCGTGGGTTGTCCTCGAGACCGACATGCTACGGACTCTGCAGAAGGACATCATGGGCAACTGGTCCTTGAATGCTGACAGTTGGTACTACAACGGCAAGTACTTTCAAAAGTACGCATCGCTTTGTCTGATGGCAGCGGATAGCTCCGTCGTGGGTACCGATACAGTGCTGCTTTCCTATTGTCTGGAGAAGCTGGAGACGATGATCGAGCCCTTGCTCAACAACTCGCTGTCGCCACCTCTCGTCTACGAAACGCTATACCGCGGAGTCGTGTCGAGCTTAATCTTCAAAACGGGCTGGCTGTACATGGACTTCGGCAGCGGGATTTATAATGACCACCACTACCATTTCGGCTACTTCGTGACGGCGTCGGCGATCCTCAAGCACCTGGACCCGACCTGGTCTCGTATGCCCGAGCTAGAGACGATGATATGGACGATGCTGCGCGATGTTGCCAACCCGAGCCTGGACGATCCGTACTTCCCTCGCTTCCGCCACTTTTACTGGTATCATGGCCACTCATATTCACGTGGCGTCACGCTGCTTGACAATGGCAAGGACGAGGAGAGTACTTCGGAGGACATCAACTTTTTCTACGGTATGACGTTGTGGGGCAAGGTGACGGGTAACAAGGCGGTCGAGGACCTCGGCAGCTTGATGCTTCGTCTGGATGCGCAAGCTATTCGCACCTACTTCCTCATGACGTCGGACAACACCGTCCACCCGCCCGCGATCGTACGCAACCACGTCACGGGTATCTTCTTCGACAACAAGGTTTTCTACAACACGTGGTTCTTGGACGAGAAGTATGCCATCCACGGCATTCAGATGATCCCGGTATCGCCGGTCAACGAGCTCGCGCGTACGTCCAAGTTCGTGGAGGAGGAGTGGAACGACATTCTGTCCAAGGAGCCAATTGTCACCATGAAGAACAGCAACAACTCGTGGCTGTCGTTGCTGCTCGTGAACGCAGCCACGGTCAACCCGATGGATTCTTTGTACAAGCTGAAGAACGCGACCATGGATGACGGTCTATCTCGGTCGTGGGCTCTGTATAACGCAGCCACTCGGTGCCGCGACAACGTCCAGACCGTCGGTCTACAAGTCGATGTAGTCAAGTAGCTAATGGAAACAATCCCTGAGAATCTAGATAATTCGCTTGAAATCGAAGATCACGTTGAAGATACCGCTCCGACTCGTCGTCGGGAGTGCAGCACCACTAGTCAAAACTGCACGCGGACAGCATGTATTATTACCAGTCGCGCGTTGCCATCTGGTTGAGTCGAATGCCGCAACGAGTTCTAATATCTGAGAGCTGCCGCCACAGCAGCACATGTGTCCGAATGCTTGGACTCAAACTGAGATCGCCTTGTGGCAGAGCAGTCTGCGAAACGCAATGGTTTTGTATTTTTCGTCGCGGTTACGTGCGTTTCACTTGGCGTTTGTATGTGTGGCGCATTCATAGCCGTGCGCTACACAGCGCAGGCGCTGCACCCCACACATATTTGCTTTTTCCAGTACCTTCCCCCCACGTCGAGGGCTCAAGAGCTTTGAGGCAAAGTTTGACCTTCGCCGAGCGCCCATTTGATGCATTGCACCGTCCAGAGCTGCACACCGGAAGAAGCAGTGGAGTCGGCATCGGCAGCACTTTTTGCCGTCCAAGTGTAGAACTCTAGCATCAATTCGAGTCGAAATGGCGCCGATTTCCGAGTCGTTGAAGGGCAGCCTGGCCAGCAAGGTCTCCTCACTGGACTACAAGAAGTGGGGCAACGTCAAGACGTGGACGTTCGCGCAGCTGCTAGCCAGCTCGTTCGCCAAGGCCTCGTTCGAGGACGCCATGCGCAACAGCGCCAACTCGCCCGGCAGCAGCAGCAGCGACAAGAAGAGCACCAAAGACAGCAAGAAACCGCCGAGTGGCAACAACGACTGGGACTGTTCGTACAGCTGCCTCAAGGCGCCATCGTCCGGGGCCAGCAAGGCGCCCAGCAACGGCGGCAATGACTGGGACTGCTCCTACAACAGCATCAAGACGATGCCGAGTATTTCGGCCTCGTCGTCGTCCAGCACCCTCGTGTCGGACGGCGACATCCACCCGAGACACTCGCTAGAGGAGCTACTGGAGCACGAGCCCACGGTGCTCGAGGAGGACGAGAGCGAGGCTGGTCTGGCATGCCGGCGCTACGTGTTCGACATCGTGCGCATCATCGGGTCCGGCTCGTACGGAACGGTGCTGCTGTGCCGCTTGCACGCGTGCCCCAGTCGTCTGTTCGCGGTCAAGGTGGTCTACAAGTCCAAGCTCGGCAGCATCAGCGGCCTGAACGGTGACCAGAACGCCAGTCGCGAGGCGAGACGCCTGCTCACAGAGAAGAAGGTGCTGTGTTCGGTGAACCACCCGTTCATCACCAAGATGTACTGCTCGTTCGAGACGCCCGACGCGCTCAACTTCGTGCTCGAGTACTGCCCCGGCGGCGACATGTACTTCTTGCTGGAGAAGTTCGCCAAGAACCGGCTCCCGGAAGACCACGTGCTCTTCTACGCGGCCTCGATCGCCTTAGCGCTGCGGTACCTGCACGAGCGTGGCATCTTGTACCGCGACCTCAAGCCCGAGAACATTCTGCTGGACGAGGCAGGATTCCTCCGTCTCGCTGACTTCGGCTTCGCGCGCGAGCAGATGCACCGCTCCGAGCAGAGCTGCACCAGCTTCTGCGGCTCGGCGGACTACATCGCCCCCGAGGTGGTGCGTGGTGCTGGCTACGGCCTGGCAGCCGATCTGTGGAGCTTTGGCTGCGTCGTGTACGAGCTCTTGACGGGGTATCCGCCGTTCTACTCGCCACGGGACCGCGCCTTGCTCTTCCACAAGATCGAGGAGGAGGAGCCTCGCTTCCCGAGCCACTTCTCGCCTGAGCTCTGCGACTTTCTCGCTGGCTTGTTGCACAAGGACGTGAACGAGCGTCTCGGCAACGGCCCCAACGGCATGCAGGACGTGTTGGACCACGCGTTCTTCGCCAATATCAGCTGGCGCCGTCTGGAGGCCAAGCAGGTGGCCCCGCCTATCGTGCCCAAGCTCGACAGCGAGCTCGACACGTCCAACTTCGAAGACCAGTTCACGTCGCAGCAGGTCGAGGGCCACCTCGTGTATGAAGAGCGGGAACCGCAGGGCGCCGTGTCGGACGAAGAAGAGAGCCAGTTCTACTTCGGAGACTTTGATTGGTGCGCCGACGCTTCTCACTTCCAATAGAACGAGGGTCGGATTAGGTAAACAAACGACTTGGATATTAAATTAACGTGTTTGCGAAAGTTTGTCGCCTTGCTACACGTGCACGACAAAGTCGTCGTCAGGAAGTTGCGTGTGCTGCTCCACACACTGCTGGATCCATTCTTTCGCAACGACGCGAGGCTCGGGCAAGCCTTGGTGTCGTAAGTGCCGGATGGCCGGCGCAAGCCCCTCCAGTGCTTCTCGATCCGAGCTTGATGCAACTACGACGTGAGTGACGGCAGAATCGAGCTCACGGACAACGAGACCTCCGTATAGTCGGAGTTGCTGCTGCATCAACTTCATCTCCGCCCATAAAACAGCGTCCGAGTCTTCGGTTGGGGTCGTGCTGGGCTGGAAGTACACCACGCAATGGCCCAAGAAGGTGAACTCGCACTCCATCGTTTCTGCTTCTTCTTTGTCCAAGGAGCGAAGTTGGATCTGCCAAGGCGAGTCGGTGGGCTCGTCCGGACTCGCCAGCTCCTGCATAATGCGCCGCAATTCGTCTGGACTGACATGCTCGGTGAAATGGTCTCCGTACTTGTCGTACTCCTTCGCCAGAATGCCTCGCTGTGTCTCCGTCGCGAAGATGAAATCGCTCGCTTTTAACGGCGCGATTCGTGACGCGGCCACACAGTTAAACACCCAACTGATGTGCACGACGTTGTGCAAGCCTTGCTTTTTCAAGTTTGTCACCTTGAACCCCGCATCTCCAGCAGCCAGGACGTAATGCGTGCTTTCGATCGGGTTTTGCACAATTGTTCCCCCAAACGAGTGGATCAGCTTCTCAATAGTCTGCTTCGATAACTGCTTGGCATTGACATCGACGATGCCGTCTGGGATCGCAGCCATAACACTCGGCGGCGGCAACGCGTATTTCCCAGGCAGCACACAAAACTCTTTCCCTTCAAACACGCTTCGCTCTTGCTCAATGTCTTCCAAGTCGGCCCGAGTGTACCCTTGGAGGACGCCACTGGGGCGTTTCGACGAAATCGTTGGGCGCTTCTTAGCGCGCTTCGCAGTGCTTCTCTGCCCCAAGGCCACCTCAGATGCTCGCTTGGTGGAGAGACTTCCGCGTGCAGCATTGAGATATTGCAGATCAATGCATTCGTACCATTCCTTATCGTTGCGGATGGCCTTGCAGCGAGGAAAGCGGATTGTTAGCCCAGTCTGGTACAGCGTCGTGGGGGACAGCTCAAATCCGTACACTTCGAGGATCTTCGAGTGCCGTGGGTCGATCCACACATCAGGCCGCAGGTCGCTCTTTTGCGGCTTCCATCCTTTCAAATGAGGAGGAACGATGTCATCATCCCACGGCTGCCAGTACGGCTCCAGTTCCTGCCGCATTTGCTCGAGCTCTTCGAGATTGTACCCTGTACCAACCTTCGCGAAGGTATACACTACTGGGCACGCCGCACCCGGCTTCATGGCTTCTGCAGCTCCCTGTTCGTCCAACGAGCGTGCAAGCACTCCTAATAGGAAGACGGATACGTTGCCACTTCGACGACGACCAGTACCGTAAAAGCCGCCGATAATGACAACGTCCAAGTCCGTCGTCATGCCAGCGTAATCCGGCTTGAGCTTCAGCCACTTCTTCGCCTTCCTGCTGCTTTCTCCGCACATGTAGTGTGCATTCAGGTCTTTCATGATAACCCCCTCGCCTCCGTTTGCGATCTGCAGATCCACCTCAGCCATGACTTTGTCATGCCTCTCTTTCGCCGTCTTGTCATTAACAAGCTTCTGTTCGATGATAATGATGCGGTGGTCAAGCGGCTTTAGAATCCGGAGCAACAGCTTGCGCCTCGCGTGGAGTGGCAGACCCATGACCGCACTGATATCACCAGGACCTTTGAAGACCTCACGAAGCAACTGCTCGGCTTTAGGACCGCCACCGAGATACACGACATCCCACACGACGTAGCACAGCCATCGATTCGTAGCTTCTCCATTGCGCACCGCGTTGGCCGTGTTCTTCAGTAAGCCAAATTCGCGAAGTCTGTACTCCGTGTTGTCCCACACCATCATCTCGCCATCCAAGATGCAGTCCACTCCAGGCTCCAACTGCGACAACACGTGCGGCTTGATGGACGGCGCGTAGTTGTTCGTGTAATTAATTCCGTTCCTCGAAATGAATTGCACCTCCTTCCCTTGCACGTGGCACGTGATCCGCTCTCCGTCCAGCTTTGGCTCCATCACGAAGGCATCCGCATTGATCGCCGAGATGCACTCGCCGAAATTCACGCGTTTCGCGAGCATCGGCGTGAAGACCTGGAACGGTTCGAGATGCGGAACGTACCTCACCGCCGAGTTTCTCAAGTCCGTGCAGACCTTATGCAGATCATTCGTATGGTTGTACATCTCCATGGCGTCTGGGTGGATGAATTTGAGCACTCGCTCGTGCCGGAGTCCGATCTTCAGGTCCTTCAGCACCACGCGGATGATCCACTTCTGCTCGTCTGCTGAGAACTCCGTGGCCAGCTTCATAAAGACCTTCTTCCTGGCCGCATTGCTGTCAGCCTGGACCAGCGCATCCAGCAGCTCGTTGACATCTTTCAGCGTGTGCTGCTTTTTGGTCGCGCTGGCTCCGCTGCGGTAGAGCAGCACCTCGTAGAGCACCGCGGCGAAGTCCCCCACGGACTTGCTATTCACGATCTTGGGGTCGTTGAAGTGCTCCAGTCTTTGAGCATCCTTACTGGCTGGTGATAGGCCCAACACCTGCACGTAGATCTTGGCGATTTTTTTCTCCTTGAGCATGTACGTGCGCTCTCGGTCCAGCTGGGGCAGCACAAGCCGCATAAGCGGGTACAGGTCGCCGCCGCCCACCTGCGCGCGCAGATTCTTGCTGAACAGCAACTCCAGCTTACTCTCGCTCTTGCGTGTGGCCTCCACGGCCTTGAGCACCGAGCACAGCGCCGTGAACGACAGCCCCAGCGCCGCGGCGGCGTCCTCCTTCGCCATTTTGGCGTTTACGGGTTTCAGCCAATGAAAATCGGGAATTTGACAGGAATAGTATAGTTTCAATCTAGAAGGGTTAACCCTTCTAGACCGAGATTCTGTATCCTACAGAATATGTAGCATGACAGTTGGAAGTAAGTCACAACCTTACATACACATAAGGTGACATATATTTTCCGCATATGAAAGTTTGTATAGGTGGGGGTGGGGCAGTTTATCTTTGTGGATCCGAGAGGGGGAGATAGACGGGCATTAATGTTCTGGCATAGAAAAGACAGTATAAACTGACTGGAGGTTTCAGAATTCTATTGGCATCCCTTTTCCGCGCTCCCTCCGCCACACGCTGATGCCACTCATTTCGTGACTTCGTCAAGGTATGACGGAGTGGATTGATCCGAAGGAGTTCAAGCGCCTGTGGCGCGCGCTGATCAAGAAGGAGTGGAAAGCAAGACCGCCTACAGGCCTGAACACGGAGCACACATACGTCAAGCCGGAGGTGAAGGGTAGGCTTCGAAAGGAAGATGCTGGAAAGCAGTACTTCGTTGGTGCGTATTTCCAGCTGTACAGTTGATTTTTGCTTTGCTAACGCTGAAATACGAGGTTCACGAGCGCTATGGGCCTTTGCTAAGCGAGAGGGATTGATACAGGCACTACTGTCTGTTCCTGCAAAGCGCTCAGTCAACCTCGGACGGCCGCCAATGGGAAAGCAAGCAGCATACGCAGCCGCGCAGAAACAAATGCCCACACTACCCCTGTCAGCTGGTGCTACGGAGACCACAGCGGCGGCGGGTACAGAACAAGCTGGAGACGTCACTGTGGCTGTGCCGGAGGATACAGAACAAGCCGATGACGTGGAAGATAGTGTGGCTGCAGATACATAGCAAAGTGGTGCAATGTTGGCGAATGCGGAAATTGCTCTTGGTGCTTTTGATTCTGTCCACTTCATTGACGCTATGAGAGCTGAGCAGTTGTTTGGACCTGTTGAAGCTGACGATGTGAACATTGGTGAACATCCGTTAGCACGTGAAGAAGAAGTCGAGTCTGTCAGCGACCCTGTTGATGCCCCTGATGATGTATCGGATACGTATGAAAGTGAAGTGGAATCGGATTCTGAGTTTGAAGATGACAGCAGCGAGTTCGCACAAGATGTCATGGCGATGCGCGCAATGGCCGCTACGGGTTGGGAAGTATACGACCAACATCACAGTGGTAAGTGACGTACCGCGTGCTTTTTTCAACCTCTATCTATTCTGTAGCGGGTGGACATCCTAACACATGACTTTGATAATTCTGTATAATCCAGGAGAGCTACAGCTTGAGGGAGCAGGAGATATATACAATGGAACGTGGGGGATAACGAGATCAGCGGCAGCTTACGCTAGCTCACCGTTGGGTATGTTCTTCTATTTTCTCCCCAAGAAACTGTGGTATCACATCGCGAAGGAGTCCGAGGCCTACCGCATTGAATGCATTCCTAGTGTCGCAGCTGCGCAACACGCAAAGCAACTTGAGGTTCAGGCCAAGGACCCCACCAAGAAAGCGCAGTCCCTAGAAGCTCTGATTGAAAAGCTGACGAAGACGAGATCGATCAAGGCACACGAGATACTACACATTGTTGGTCTGCTCATTGCGCGATCGTTGTGCGGCCACACGGATGGCCTTGACAAGCACTGGCGGGCTGAAGGAGATGGAGCGATACCTCGGGGCACATTCAGCAGATACATGAGTCGAGATCGGTTCACTAACATCTTGCGTTACCTCCACTTCCAGAGCTCTTCTGCGGGAGTTTCAACGACTGATAGAGCTTGGAAGGTGAGGCCTGTACTGCAGACACTAGAGAAGACATTTCGGCGAGGATATCGCCTGGGGCACGCATCAGCTTTGACGAGGGGACTATCCCCAACCGAAGTAAGTTCAACCCTGTCCGAGTTTACAACAAGGACAAGCCTCACAAGTACGGCACCAAAGTGTACATGACATGCTGCGCGGAATCAGGATATTGCTCGCGGTGCGTATTCTGTATTGTACTGAATTGCTAATATGTATTGTACAGAATAAGCTCTCCAGAATCGCTTATGCTGTACTATACAGATTACTGTGTTCTGTTGGATACAGAATTGGCTGACTGCTACGATTGTTGTTCTGTATGTTCCAGC